>JNEY01000140.1:207652-242550 GCA_020875895.1 Aphelenchus avenae | reverse complement strand
CCCAGACGGTGTGTCCCATCACCGTCACATTCCTCCCACCATACCCAGATCAGGCCCCTCTGATCGAGTGTGTATCGTACGCGAGCATTTTTAATTTTTTTTTAAGTCATGAGAAAAGGACAGTTCGAAGTACAGTCAATAAGTAAGGTTGGAAAAAATTTGCCAAAAGATCCGCTAGACGATGCGTGCTTTCTTGCTTGGAGACGGTGCGCTGTCCGCTTGATCATCTTCTTGGGTCGTTTGTAGCATTTCCGTCGATGCCGTATTCATCAGACGTCTCAGAATCTTGTCGATAATCTGAGTGATTGCTGAGTTGTTGTGCTTCATAGGCTGGGGCATTGCATGCTTGCGGATCACTAGCCAGAGTTGATCTATAATGTTCGGTATTCATAGATACATAATATAGCTGTTGCAAACGTTACCATATTCGATTGGATTAGGTTGTTCTCCGTGTGGCCACTCGTTCTTGATGCAGCAGGTAAGCATCGCAGAAAATGCCACCAGTAGTTGGGCTGAGGTTGACCGCGGTTCAGACTTCGTATTGCGCACCAGTTTGAGCAATTCCGCTTGTTGGTCTCGTGTAAGCGTCGTAAACGATGTCGGTTCATGTAGCGGTGTTGAAGTGCTGTGTAGAAATGACGTGTGGCCAGAGTAATCCGATGGAATAAAGCATTTTTGTCGCACGTGCACAAGTGTGCCAGCTGGCAAGCGAGCGAATAAGACTTTTGCAAGACAGAGTGAGCTTGGAATTGTGGCTGCGGTGCTCCGGGGAAGGTTTCGTTCTTTGTGTTGTAGCGGGTCGAAGAACGTATGCTGTAGGCCAGCGTCGGCGGTCTTCATGAACACGAGCTTCTCGAAGAGCTCAGCTTTGTGCACAAATGATGCCTCTGTTGCAACGGCTTGAATGATCGGTGGTCCTGATTCAAGCCATTGTACTGAATCTTTGCGGGTGCATAGGGGAATGGTGCCATTTTCTTGTTCCGACCGTACAGACGTGATGCGAAGCCGATCGCCAAGCGAGACTTCGTTGAACGATGGCCGTGTGATGTTCAGATTCAGATTTTCCTGTATCGCAACAATATTCGGTGCTTCAACGTCGAGATCCATCTTTAGTGCGATGGCGTGGTGGGAATATCGAGCAATGACCACGTAGACAGCGTCAGTAGGCATTGTGGAGTACATCTCACTAAATGCGAATTCTTAAGTAAAGCGTGGTCAATTTTGTGCACGCGTGTGCATCTCGGAAATTGTGATCATAAGCACGTCACACGGTGTGTAATGACAGTAGCCTGTTTGACCGCTGTTTGATGGCTCAATGGCTGCAGCCTTTGGTCAAGCATGGGGAACAACAAGTGGGTGAGGTATTTAAAAGGGGGGTTTAGAATTTTGGGGGGGGGGGGTGGTGTTAGCCTGAAAGAAAATTGCTTTGGCCAGTGGTACTTCGGCGGTCCTTGATAAGTTAATTATGATTGTAGCTGGTCAACCATTGAAAGATGGTAGGCCTCCCTTGTTTGAGAGTTTTTTTTTTTAGTTCTTTAGCCTCACAATGGGTGACACGTACAATGCTGACGCTTAGTCATAGTTCGTCGTAGGCAATTGGGACGTTGGAAGCTTCATGGTTCTTTGACCACATTTTTCTTGCTGAGGCAAAACGAGCTTCACTTTTTATTGTCTCAATCTAATGTGTTTTTGTTTTATGCTCAATCGTTCCATGGCCGTCATTCTGAACAATGCTGAGCGGGAGATGGTAATATTCCTCGAGCAGAGGTATCAGGAGCGTTCAGCTTGGCTAAGCCCCGGGGAGCGCGCAACAGTACTTCTGCGTCTCCACCTCTTTTACCACACACTCGGAATCAATCGTGCCACCGCAATGCAAATGGAGGCTGATTATACCGACGCGGCGGACGGGTGGCGCTGTTTGTCTCTACCTGACGGCGTGCAATACCAGGTGGAACAAATGTTCTTCTCCTAACTGTTGTTGTAGTTTTCGAGAGGTAAACTCTATTGTTGGACCTCGTTTTGAAACGCGTGTGTTCGCTATTCCGGGAAATGATGTGCATGTGGTAAACTTGGTTGTGCACGGACGTTTATGCCCTACTCTATGAATTGAACAACATTGTGTCGTAGTATCGTGGTGAAGCTTCATAACGAGAGCTCACAGTTTGGCTCCTATCTTTTCGTGGAGAAAGATGCAGAATGGTTTCGGAGCGTGTTGGATGATTACCGACGCGTCGATGAACTGGGCCATGCTGCTCTCCTCGAACTGGACTATGGCTCCCTTTACGTTGTTCGGTCCCTTGATTACCGCGTGGAACTTTTTCAGCTAAATCGTCTGTGCAGCTTGAGTGGATGAAAAACACTCTTGGAACGGTTTCTTAATTTGTTGTCTAGCAAAAGATGGCTAAAATCTGGTAGTCCTCTCGAACTTTACCGTCCAACCGCTATCGAATCCACTGGGTTCTCCTTCGCATATCTCGACATAATGGATGCCATTAAGGGTTGTGCCTCCTTCATTTTCTTGTTTCTCTAGTTGGCGCAAAAGGTCCTCGACAAGCTGCTTCACGTCGGCGGCTAGTGGGTCGGTCATGGGGAGATATCTGCAAGCATGTTCGAGTTCTTAGCTTCGTATCTCATACAAAAAAATGACGATGTCAAACACCGGCCGAATCTGAAACCTGAATCAGATCCGAATGCGGAGACAAATTGTTGAGCGTTCCGAAGACAACAACGCATGAAGATTTTTGAGACAGCATGTTAAGTCTGTGCCGCTAGAGAACGGGAGGCGTATACTAGAAGACGGAACTCTTTGGCCTGTCTTCGAGCTTCGTCATTTCGTCATTTTGGCAGTGATTCGGTCTATGTTTTTCTTTTTTAAGTCTCATTTTGCCTTAATGACGAGTTTCGTCTTCCCATGTATGCTTGCAATGTAGCAGACACAATGTGCTTACGTTCTCATTGATAGTCAACAGCCGCGACGTTCTTCAAATGCAAATGCCAAAGAAAGTTACAAAGTGATTTCAGGGGCGTAAATGATGAAGATACCGCTGTCTGTTTCATCTCATTAAGATCCCTAATGCGGGGTCCCGTAACTTTGGTTCAACATTAAGTTGTTTTTGTGCGTCGTATGTTCGTCAAATTACTTCCCAATATAATGGAACACCGAACAATTTACGGCGATTCTTCGCTGCCTCACTTCCGACAGAGTGAGTGAGGGAACAGCGGCCCATTGATGACGTGTCCTCGGAGGGCATCCGGCGAACGGGAGGCGCAAAGGGCAACGTCGATCGGCGTTTGTTTTCGTTTATTGCTCCTCATGAGGAGCTATTGATTTGCTTTCATTCCACTTCCGTTCCTCCGAGAAAACGATTGCTGTGAGCGGCGGCGGAGCTGCGAATGCTATACTCTAGCGTACTTGCAACGTTTTACCTAACTGAGTGCGCTGCATGACTAGCTTAGGTTCCTCACGACTTACTAACCTATTTCCTAATGTTTCACTGTTCGCGGGTTCCTCAACATCTGTTTATCGCAGGATTTTTCGGAACGTTCAGAACAGCTGGTGTCGAACAACCTGCATCTCCCGGAGTCACTCTTGCTCCAGGAACTGTGCCAGAAGCGGGTCGAGCAAGTTCACATTCTCGAGGTTCAGTGGCTCCCCTGTCGTCAGACTGGTGCCGATCCTTGCTTCCGCCGGCGGTCCCGTGCTGCTGCCTGCCTGCTGATGGAGGGCCGTGTCGACGGTGGTCGGTGAGTCGGCCCGAGCTCGCTTGGTACCCGCTTCGGCTGTAGCGCTGGCGACTTCTGTAGCCCGGTCACGTTCAGCACGCAGCTTAGGGGAGATCATCTGCTCCATCCGGGGGCGATCGATTCTGCAAGATTTTTCGACATTGTCTTGGCTAATTTTTAGGCCTGGAAAAAATGCGACGTCCTTCAAAATTCTGTTCTTATTTTAGCGAACCCCTGGGGAAACTTGTCGAGAAGCCGGGGATGAAAATGGACGCCACTTCCATGGCAAGTACCTCCGCTCGGCAGTTACCGGTGCGGGCCTTCACGTCGTCTCCATAGCGTTGAAACAAGGTCGCGATCACGACGTACCAGGCTATAGGGCTGTTGCAAGCAATGCGGCCTAGATAAGGTTTGAATTACCGCCTGGCCTGGCCTTGGATCTACGTTTTTTTTTTTAGGTCTATACCTACAACGACTTGCGTAACGGCGTCATGTCGGACGAAGTGGTGGACAAGCGGTCGTTTGTGTACGAGCCCGTACATGAGGTACACTTTGTTGCTGACTTATTTAGACAAACTGTTGACATTACGTGTGCTCTTCGCCGTTTAGATTGACCTGCTCATCGCCGTCCTTGCGGAGAAACCGCTCAAATGTGTCTTCGTCGGTCCCACGCTGGCGTGCATCATCGGCAATCAGTTCCATGTGGTACGGGTGTTCAAGCACCTAAGAGTTCTTAACATGTTTTCGCATTTTTAGACTAGGCGTGGAGATCGTTTCTGGTACGAGAACTCTTTGCACCCTCGGCGTTCACCGAAGCCTAGCAGATGCAGAATTGATGAAACACGCTATCGAGGTTTATATGCGATCTCACTGGATTCGACAGAATCAGCCGTTTGCTTTCCTTGAAGCAGATTCTTACGAGTGAGTTCTACAAAAGGCTGACATAGTCAGCCAATAACAGGGCATCAAGAATAGCGCGAATGTTCGTGCTTATGCGGGCTGCTTTAGAAACGCTCCCCGTTCACGCGATTCATCAGTCTTCCCGCCAATGGACAGGAGCGAGTGGAGGAATTCCAAGGCGTACGTCCAGCTTCCAATTAGCTGCGACACCATCTCATTAGTCTCAACTGTTCACGTGCCTTGAACCCGCCGGCGATTATGATCAACTTCATCGTGCGCATTAACGTCGCATAACGACAACATTTTTCAGGAACAATGCAGCCTGTACTCCTCTATGAGTCACTCTTCTTCTCGTCGCGAGACGACCTGGAGCGCCTTCAGCCGCTCTCACGGTCGCTTCTCAGCATGATCGACAAAAGCGCCTCTACGTCCCATTCACCACGTCAGAATGGTACGTTGAAATCTTGTGCTTGTGTGGCTCTGAGTAAGCATCGGCATACATGGCCAGACGGAGATTCAATTGATGATGCGTCGTCTTGTTCCCGGAACGTATCTGAGCGCACTACTCGCATGTAATTGGATGTTTCCATTCTAGAGCTTTTCCGAATTGGAAGGCGATGGCACGGAAATCTACTTCGGTGACTACGAAGGGTACGCGTGGAGGCCTGACTACAGGTGTTCAAGCTGGCCGAACTCAATCTCGAGGGAGAAAAGCGTCGGGAGAGCTCCAACATTCAGCGAAGTAGGTTACCATGCACGACAGTTGCCACCATAATTGACCGTGTGGATAAGCGTTGGTTTCAGATCAGCCTGAGTTTCGCAAAGGTGACCCGCTATCCGCCTATGCGAACATGATGAGAGCGAAGAACGAGTCAAAGCCCGTTGCACAAGTTGCGAACCTCCTCATGGAGTCCATATGAATTTTTGCAAGGGGGTATGCATGAACTGAGGCACGGAACTACAAGAACCGTATTTAGCGAACCGCTAGCTGATGGCGAGAAGTTACCCAGCCTCGACGTGGGTTCCCTTCAGAAGATGCTTCCTGAGATGGACCTCAGCTCCTTTGTCGCCAATTACCCGGCTTTCTTGAGCGAAGACGGCAAAGCCACGCAGGAGGACTGCCTGCCGCGCATGCTCCCGTGCGATCACACCTCTCGATATCGAACATATTCCGGATGGTGCAACTACCTGAAAAACCCACATTACGGAAATGCCTTCATGTCACTTCGGCACCTTATGCCACCAGTTTGCGATGATGGTAAGTTCGAAACCCTTGGACGCTCGCAAAATCATAACCTTTCAGGTTTCGACAAACCACGTTCGAGGGCTAAGAGCGGCAAATTGTTACCGTGCGCTAGACGTATATCGAACGTAGTGCATGTTGAGATGTACGTAAGCCATGAAAGGTTCATGCTCATGGTCATGCAGCTTGGGCAACTTGTCGGTAAGCAAGCGTATTTCAAGAACGTTTTTATGAATCATTGTAGTGCAATCTGGTTACACTCTTCAGAACACGAACTAACTCATTCGCCGACCAGCCGTGGCCCTAATGACGAGACTCTCAAGTGCACGCGTTGCGACTCGCCGATGACAATTTCGGTCCATTGTATTGGGTTACATGAATCAGCTCAACCAAGTGCGCGTATTTGCTTACACTCCTGTAAACGGTAACAATCCTGTGTGTTGCTTCTAGTTGACGACGTACGTCGACGGGTCAGTGATCTATGGATCGACGTTGTGGGAGGCGAACACACTGCAACTGTTCCGTGCCGGCTTGATGAACTTTACCGACCTCGGGGAGGTTAGCCTAACAGGGGAAAAAGGGGGAGGTGTTAGCGCTAATAGCAGGTCCTTCGCCCATTTTGGCAAACACCATCCATTGAAGCACCGGAATTCACACTAGGCAAAATGACCTAAAAAAAACTTTGTTAGCTAACATAATTTCGGTACAGCCCCTTAAACTACAGAAAGGGGGGCACGGTATTCCTCATGAGATTTTTATGTGCGATTCAGCTGTCTAGACTAGTATCTTGTTGGTTTTAGCATCCAGGCCATGACGACACCGATCGACTGGGTTCGCGTGCATGAGTTCTCTTCGACGCCTCATGCTATTGTGGACTCACCGTGTTGCCGGAGCTCTTACCGATCAACAACCGGGACGTTTCATGGCCCGACGTGGATTCTGCTTTCACTGGTGCTTTGGCTGAGGATTCGTAGAAATAGGTAGCGTCTTTCAATTCAAAGTGTGAAGCGGTATTCCAGGTTATGAACAGAATACTTCATGCCATCGAGGATACTGGGTCAGCTATGGAGAAGTCGTCCGCAGCCAGCTGAACTCATGGAACGTCAAGTCCCTTCCAGTGCCTACTGGGGGAAACCAGAATCCTAAGGCCCCGTATCCTGCTCTTTAGTTTTCCGAAATACGCATGCTTGTGAGTGTGCCTGGCGTGTTGCCTGAGTGGTTTTTCTGTCC
Source organism: Aphelenchus avenae (assembly GCA_020875895.1). Lineage (NCBI taxonomy): Eukaryota > Metazoa > Nematoda > Chromadorea > Rhabditida > Aphelenchidae > Aphelenchus > Aphelenchus avenae. The sequence continues at coordinate 235,454 of JNEY01000140.1, read as the reverse complement.
GTGTTTCTTTGTGTTAGCCGATGGAGAAGTGCATGTTCATAGGTAGCCAAATGATGCAGGGACAGGTAGTTTGAGGCACATACCTCGCAGCAACCATGGCATAGTATTTGAACATCTTTTTATTCGATCGTTAAGCATGAGCGAAAGCACTGAAGGCCTTTGCGTAACTGGAGCGCTTGGCAAGTGATCGCACAATCGCCAATTAGATAGTCTGGAAGTAGTCGCGTCGCCGTAATTGCCGGTCCCGATAGATGCTTGGTGAAGTGTTCGTTTCATGCCAGAGTCTAAAATTGACGTGTAGGTGCGTGAGCAGAGCTTTCCGTGCCGAGCAGTTTGAAAGAGCTCTGTTTCATCTTACCTTCAGTCTTTCTTCCCGGGTCTGGCTGGCTTCCTTCAGAAAGAGACTTGCCAGTATTAGAGGCCGCAGCGAGTCGGGCTCTACCGTAAGCTCTTTCAAGGATATTCGTATTCGTGGTTATTCTCGATGATGCGTACCAGGTCTGGGATCAGCGGATGATCTCTTTCCTGGTTAGCATGGCGTCCTCGGATCTCGAGCCACTCGATTCCTTGTAGAGTAAATTCTGCAAGTGAGTCGTATTTAGTTTCGATTGATACGTTGGGAAAAGTTTTCCCGGTGAGCTGGCATACTGCCAGGACGGCGTCCGACGTCAGGAATAGCATCGAGACGGGTTTGCTTTCTGGACCCCATCCCAAATCTGCGTGTGGGCGGCGGCACTGGCAGCTCGAGTGGAAGTACGCGGACTCGTATTTGTCCAGATGTGGTGTGACCGCCGCGTAGTCCTTCGTAGTCAGGAGGCATAGTTGTGCCGCGCTGTTGACCGGTCGGCATTCTCGAGTCACTCTGCGGGCAGCAGCTCTCGTGATCCATGGCAGTACATCGCGGTTGAGCTGTCGCTTCCAGCCGTTATTCTGCTCCATGGACTTGCTCCCTAAACTTTTTTATCGGTAAGGTGGATCGCGGCTTACCCACGGAAGGTCTTTTATGCCACAGGAATCACAAGGCTTGAGCCTCTCGGGACGCGTGGGATATGCTGGTCAAACTTTTTATCCGAAGAATGCAAGGGTATAAAGCGCATATGATTAGAGCGGTTCTAGCTGTATGTCGATCACTTCGTTGTCCTCCAGTGACAGTGATTCTGGAGTGTCGGTGTCGACCAGCACGCGATGTCGATTAATGAGCGTCAGCTTTTCTTTCGGGTAGCCGATGCACACCGAGTAGGAGTGTCGAAGTTTGTAGATGACAGCCGTCTTCTTCATGAGCATTCTGCGATCCGGTAGCCCAGGGCGCCGGAGACACAGCTCGACTCTACCTCGTTGTGCTGCGGTATCGTACTAGAATAATGCGTATGAGTCTTCCGGTTCTCTTCCCTTGACTCACCAGCTTCTTGTGGCGCGGGTTGAGCATGTTGAGAAAGCCAACTTTGGGATGCAGTGTCTTCTTGACTGCATTTTTGGAGTCAGCCTTGCTACCCGGTGGTCCTCCTCTTTGCCACTGGGAGCCGCTGTCGTAGGGAATCCAGAAGTTTTGGGCTTCCTCGGGCATCGCAAACCTAGGGTATTGTTTGCGCGGGTTTCCGGCGGCAACCTCGAAATAGAGCGGGCCGCGCTTGTCGAACTTCGTGACGTGGACTACCCTCCATCTGCCTTCGAAGAGCCAGTAGAGCCGGTACCCTGGCTCGAGAACATTGAACTTGTTCGGCCAACCTTCGCTTGTCATCTAGAGCAGGTTAACATATTATCACGTACGCATCTTGATAAGCCAGGCTTTTCAACCGTTTGTATCCGTGCACGTTTTTTGGTTATGCTTTATTGCTCCTCAGCAAGCACATAGCTAGGGATCGATTTCGATGTCGATCACGTCGCAGTCGGACAGCTCTAGTCCTTGCGGAGTGTGCTTGTCCTCGAGCAGCCTTCCTCGAGACCACATCCTGACCTTGGACAGCGAGCGCCCGTGGGTGCTTGCGCAGACGTAGCGAAGCTGGTATAGCGACGCTTGCTTCTTCATCATAACGCGCCGCTGTCGTTCTCCATCCAGATGCACATGAAGCTCGATTTTCCCAAGCGTCTTCGATCGTTCCCACTAAACTTCTATGATCAGCTTGGCCTTGCAGCAGTTTGCTTACCCTTGCTTTATCCTCCTCGCTCTTTGGATCCAGGAATGAGAATGTTGGAGCTCGGTGGTCGGAACCTGCTCCTTGGCTGGGTTGATGTGCGCTCCCTGCTCGACCTGGGTCAGCGCCCCGGGTTGGCATTGGTTCGAAGAAGGGTGCATCAGACGATCTCACAAGGGCGGTGTGTCGGATGTGTGGTTCTCTCCCTAGTACTTCTAGGTGGATCCAATCGCGCTGGTCGATTGCTAGTACTCGTGCTTGCTTCCAGCCGCCTTGTCGTTTCCAGAGAAGTCGGTCTCCAGGCTTGACATTCTTGAAGCGTGGTGGCCATGTGTGGAGTGGTGCGTGACCGGTGTCCGCCGACATCTACAAACGTTGTTAGCACATGATTATGTTGGCCATTGAGATACATCAGGGGAAAGCCCCTCTGGTCGGACGCCATTTAGTGTATCCATTTTATTAATTCATCGAATCCGTCAAAATGCTCGATACTGATTGCAACACTGGTCCACTTAAGGAATATGTGGTCGCGATCAGTCCAGGCTGGAGCCGGTAGCATGCCATAGAACAGGGTGACTGCATCCGGCTTCCACTGCCTCTTCAAGCGGATGATCATCATCCCTCGCCTTCGCGCAAGCGCAGCCTGTAACAATCTGGATCCTCTCATTAGGTCTCATGTCTCCATTACCTTGTCTTGTTCCTCGTATGGTGAGAGTCTTCTTGACTTGTAGTATTCCACTGTCACGTGCCCGAATTCCCTGAACTCTGAGAAAGGAATGTGCCGGTTGATCTCGTAGCTCCACTCGCTTCCGAATGACAGCGCGCCATCTCGCAGTGCTTCGGAGAGGCCAGCTAGTTGCACTCCATTCTCAGGTTCGTATACGCATTGCGCTTCCTCTGTGAGCCTGGAATAATTGGTGCGCCTCACCGGTACGGTGACCGCAAATTTGTGGTCTCCGTTTCGGTTGAAGGCGATGATTCGATAGGACGTGGCCCACTGATCCTTCCGAGCTAGCATCTTGGTTAGCCAGAGCTGGTCCAGGCGCGAGGGCATTCGCCTACAGCGTCCCATCTATAACGTGTTTTAACAAGGTGCCGCATGACAAGTTAACGAGGTATGCTGTTGGCATTTCCTTTTGGCAGGAACTACAAGTTGTGTAAGGTTTTTATTAACATCGGGTCAAGCGGAGACAATGCGGAATTGCTCTAGGTGCGCGATTGTTTCTTGCGACTAGCTTTCTGCTTTGGTTGGTTTCGCTTGCGAGTCTCTTCAGCATCATCCTGAGTCTCGCCTTCCTCGTTTTCTAGTCCCAATCCCAGAGCAGAGAGCGCCAGAGCTTGTTGAGTGACCGTGACAGGCTGGGACAAGTTCGCCGCCGGTGGTTGACGCGCTTCGTCCATTGTCGTCCCGAAGAACTGCTCCGGCGTGACAATGCTGTCTGGGCTGATTTCCTCGATGATTTTGAAGAGCCGACGCCATTCCGGACTGCGCGACATTGCCGGGACATTGGCCAGTAGAATTAGGCCATGCTTGGCGCGAGAGATGGCGACTGTGATTCGCTCCGTGGCTCCCACAAACGTCTCTGCATCGTAACCGTCCTTGAGTGGGCTTATAGCCGTTGCCACTACGGAGACCTCAACCTCCTGACCCTAAATTCCGCTGCTGTAAACTGGTCCTTGGTTACCTGAGATTGCTTATAGCCTGTGCTTACCTGGCAGGCGTCAATGTTGGCGACAGTGTAGGTGATTCCCAGGTTGGACAGCGTCTTACGCAAGTCGTCGCGTAGGCCTCCGTAGAGCGTCATTAGGCGCACGTCCGTCTTCGTGCTCTTGCTGGCGAACATCGTTGCGAGCTGTGCGGCCACCTGCTCCTGCTGCTGGTTCGTAAATGAGCTGAGCAGAGTATGCGTGTGTTGGGAGACGCAGTTGATCACGATGATTGGCAGCTTGGGGTCCTTCATGTGAATGCCGAGCTTCTCCATGAGGTCTCGTTCTTCGTGAGAAACGAGCGTCTTTAGTGGTGTGTCTGCGTAGGCGAACTGCGAGAGTAGCTTCACAATAGCCGGGTGCGAACGGTATACCTACGGACGTGGAGAGGTTATATCCCTACGTTCGGGGCTTACCTCAGTAAGGATCGTTTTTCCGGTATGGGGATGTGCCGCTGCACGAGCCAGCACAGAGTCGAATCCGTACTTTCGCAGATCCTGGTCGAGTGGCGCCGTGAAGTTCCCTATCTGCTTAAGGTCTCCGACCAGCATTACCGAGTCGACTTGCTTCCACACCGTAAGTAGGTGGACGATTTCCATCGTGGAGATGGTACCGCTCTCGTCACAGATTAGGCGCTTAGCGGCTGGCTCCAGGATGTCGACCATCCTCTTCAACGTTCCGATCGTGCCCAGAATTACCTACATAACTTTCCTGAACAGTTAGGCATTAACTTGGCTCTTTACCTGCGGCCGATATTTCTTAAGCAGAAGTTTGACCCCATTCGTGTAGTCGTCATCACCTGGTTCATCATCTGCTCCCTTCAGGGCCGAAGTCCAGTCCATTTCCAGGCCGTGGAATCTGAATGAAAGTTATCCCCTTGCAAGCTTCTTTTCCTGACCTGTACTTAGCAGCCTGTGCAGCCTTTTTGGCCAGTTCCGTTTCAGTGCGGTCCAGCGTTGGGTCCAGTTCTCCTTCGGCCAGTTGTCTCAGTAGCTCCGGAAGCCTCCATTTGTGATACTCGTCATGCACAGTGCGTCCTTCTCCCGATAGGTAGGTGGGCGATTGCAAGACTAGAATCCTCATGTCCTTGAGCTGCTTCTGGTGCGCGAGCTTCTTGCACAGGCCTTCAATGGCAATGTTCATGTTCGTGGTGACGATAATGCCGTCGTCTTCCTTGCACTGATTAAGGAGTTCTTGGATGATGGCTGTGATAGTAGTGGTTTTCCCGCTGCCAGCCGGCGCCAGGATCATGTTCAGCGCATGCTTGACACATGTCATTCTTCCGACTCCTTCTGCCTGCTCGTCTGTCAGCATGAAGTCTCCCAGATGTATGAACGGTGTTGTGAATTCTTCTGGAGGCGGTAACGCGTCCAGTTTGCCGAGCAGCGCCTCGATGATTCTAACTGCTGGAGCAACGCTTTCTTGAGATCGCATTGCTGTGACTGCGCGTTGCTGTAGCAGCTCGCGGAAGCGTGGTGTGATGATGGACGAGGGTGATGGCTTGAATGTCCATTCGACATCTTTGCCGACGAGTTTGAAGACGTCGGTCCACAGCTTCTGAACCGTGCTGGTTGGTATTGCGTATTCGAGCATGATTGTGCCCTTCACGGTCGGTTCTGAGCGGATGATGGTGGCGTACGCTTCCGCATCGCTCAAGCCTGATTCGTTTTTCGTAGGAGCCACCAGAATCTGCTGGTCCTCGCGTAAGATTTTGGCTGCCCTCTTCAGCTCGGCATTGTCCCTCTTGAACTTCTTTAGGGGCTCGTACTCAGCCTCGAATGTGATGATTTCCTCGCCGTGGGACGTTATGGACGGAATGAAGGTGGTGCGCTGCAACTTCGAGTCTTTCTTTATCGACGCCTGCATGGCCGCTGCTCCCGCTAACAGGAGGTCGTCAATCAATGCAGGCTCGCGGAGTTCAGCTTCCTTTTCGGTGAGGAAGGTGGAGATGCGGGCCTGCTCTTCTTCGGGTATGAGTTTCCACGAATGTACTTCGTACATTGGCGCACGTAGTTGCGTCAGCCTCTCCGGCTTACCGGCGTAGTCTGGCGGAAGTCGTCTCTGCCCGTATTGGTCCACCCAAGTTCCCGCTTCATGCTGGATGAATGTCATGCGTATTAGGGAGTGATGCGCCGGGCGCGGCCCGTCCTTTCCGCGTGGCAGGTGTTTATCGGTCATTGTGTGTGGGTCGTAGTATCGATAGTGCGTCGATGTTGCCGACTTCTCCTTGACTTCGACGGCGATGGCAAGCCGTTCGATCTTGGTTTTTCGTGCTACTACGCTAGCTTGATAGACTAGGGCACCCGACTTCATTGACCAATCCGCCGGGCCATCTTCGTGATCCACCATCGTTCCTGGCACCAGCGGCTTGAGCTTCTCAACGATCAGCCTGTCTCCAATTGCGCACTCGCGGACGTCCATTGGGAAGCCGGTCTCGTCCCGTAGGTTGCTCTCACGCTTGATTGTGACGAAGTGAGGAGCACACTTGTCCAGGTCCATCTTGATAGCGCGATGCCAATCCTTCTTGCTTTCGTAGATGACGTACAGGGGGTTCTCTTGAGCGGTCATTATTCTAAATTCATTTTATTAGTTTCAACAATTCAACATCGCATATGAGCATTCACTGCACGAACGAAACGCGAGTTTGCACATCATATGCGAACGCGGAACGGTATTGCTATCATTTGCGCGAAAATCCGCCCCGTGAGCCATGCAGCCCAGCCGAAGTTCCACTCTTCGGATGTAGGGTTCCCTGTGCTGGCAGCGAGCTAGTCGATGTGTTGCTTCCCAGCTCCCGGTAGAAGACTTGCTCCAGCGCATACTAAAATCATTAATGCAGCCGTGTTGACAATCGGTTTCCTTACAAAGTCGTGGTCCTGATACCCTGGCGTTGGTTCGGCCACGCGGACGGCAAGCAGTGGGAGGTCGCTGTGGACGATTGTGATGCCCTCATCCTGGTAATGTTGCTTCACCGAGAGGCTGCTACCGTCGTTGGGGACTAGAAGTGTCGTATCCGCGGTCGTGTGCGTGAAGCCATCCAACTGGTTGAGGTCAAGTGCCTTCATTCCGAAGAGGTCGTCCGGAACTAGCAGCGTGATTCTGGCAAGCTGCCGAGTGAGGATGTCACGCGAGCCCAGGATTTTCCGTCGCATGTCGTCATCGTCCAACCTGCCGAATTTCTGCTGCATGAAGTAGTAGACCGATTTCAGCTCCATGATGTTTCTAAAATTTTTATTCGATTAAACGTCAACAGACAGACATCACAAATACACATTCACTGCACGCTCGGCGCGAGTTTGCACGGTATATGTGAACGCGTGGGACACAGTTAGTCAAATTGCAAATGGCTTCTGGGTGAACCGATGCCACTTCCAGCGGGAGCCTTGGTTGTGAGCAGTACGCCGAAGTTCTTCGGTCGCTTGGCATCAGTTTTGCTCAGATCTCCTTTGCCGGCATGCTTGGTCAGAAGACTTCCGACGGCAGCTTCGAAGCCAGTCTCGCCGTCGTCGCTTTCCGAGTCGGTTTCCAGCCACCAGGTGTCGTCCGTCACAGCCCGTGGCTTGGTCTCCTCCGTTTGTCGATAGTAGACACGTTCGAGTGGGTACTAAGAGTTTCGATCTAGCTTGCGTGAGGTTAGCGCAACTTACGAATTCGTAGTCGATTGCTGCTCCAAATCCTTGACCAACCCGGACGGCAAGCAGGGGTAATTCCGGATGTTCGAGCTCGTCCAAAACGTACTCGTGGTGATGCTGAATCGTGATGGGCATGGTGTGGTAGTTAGGCGTGAGTAGAGTGTCGACCGCAGTGCTGTGAGTGAATCCGTCGATGTGGTGAAACTGGACGACTTTCATTCCCGCGTAGTCGTTCGGGATGACCAGGGTAGTGTTGGCCAGATCCAAGAGTTGTGTCTCGGGGAAGGCCATTAGCCGCTTCCGGATGATGGTGTCGTCTTTCGTCGAGAACTTAGTGGCGAAATATCCGTAGAGTGAATACAGCTTCATTGCCTCCTAAATTCGTTTATTGCTTAATTATTCAACAGTGTGCACGTCATATAACACATTCACCAAGCGCGAGACACGAGGTTTGCACGGTTATAGTGACAAAGAGATGCACGATCATTTGCGGGTGAGGGGAGCATGTTTGGCTTCAAAGCCTGGTGCAGCGGTAGCAGCGGTTCCGAATCTCGGCGGCTTGACCGGCTCCACTGATTCCTCCTGATCCTCCACACGAATGGTCCTGAACTCCAGACGGATGGGCGACTCCTCCTTCGTTGCCTGAGGCTTCTTCAGCGACGCAGTAAACTTGTCGGTGAAGTCTCGGAGCAGCTCTCCGTAGTCGGAGTCCGAGGATGTGTCGGCTCCAACCTTGAAGTTTGCTGGGTTCGGAATCTCTCGGTAGAAGACTCGTTCGAGGGGAATCTAAGGAATGCATAGATGTCTTCGGACCATGAAGGAGCTTACGTATTCATAGCGCAAGGGATTCTTAGACCGCGGATCCACGTTGACTGCAAGCAGCGGCAGTCCAGGGTGGTCGAGCTTGGCTCCGCGTTCTCGAAAGTAGTTCTCCACCGTCAGTGGCTTGTCCTTGTTTGGGACGGCCACCGTGTCAATGGCGGTGGTGAACGTTAGCCCGCAGATGTGGTGATGCTTCAGCACTTTGAGCCCGTTCTGTTGATTTTCGAGGACCAGCGTGCGATCGACCAGGTGGGCAATCTGCACCTCAGGCAGTGCGAGTAGTCGCTTGCGCAGTTCCCGGTCGGTGTTAGTCTGGTACTTGCGTTGGAAGAAGTGATAAGCGTGTCGAGCTTCATCTTGTTTGTTTCTAGAACTGGCTGTTGTCTATTGCACGTCTGTTTGGCAAAATTATAGGTGCACAAATCGTAAGACACGGATAGTAAAAACGCGGCACGAAATACAAGACATGAAAGTCAGCGTTCATCACGTATAAATATTCGGGCCAGACTTCATGCAATACGGTAATAACATCGAATAACTTTTGTGCTTTTGTTTCTTTTTCATTTTTCTCCACCACCCCTATTACTAAAAGCGTTAAGATACAGCTGGGTGGGGTTTTCTTGGCTCTTCTGTTTTAGTGCCCTGCGGTGAACCTTTTTGGAGGTTTCACCGTTCGGCCAGCCCTTGTCACCACCGGAGTCTTTTCAGCCGGTTGGACACCCTCTAGGTCGCCTTCGGCCTCATCGTCATCTCTTAAAGATGATAAGTCCGTCGTCACCCTTGATCCTTCGTTGGAGTCTAACGTTCCGGCAACACTGGGGGCTTCTTCCTCCATGCCATGTGGGTCTTGGATCAGTGGTTCAGCGTGCTCATCTTCTTCTGGCATATCCAACCAAACCCAGGCATCATTATTAAATCCTTCTAAGTTTTCGAACTGAAGGTCAGGCGGGGCCTGCCAGTTTACAGGCATATCGAAGACTTCTGCACCGGCCTGGTTCAGATTTTCTTCGACCTCGGGAGGAATCTCAGGGCCAGTCAAAGGGGGTCCTCCTGGGAGTACACACGCCTTGACCTGATCCAGATGTATCTTCCTACTCGGAGTGTACGGTGCGAAGATGCTGACAATGTTGGCATGGGGAGGCTCAAGGCCGACAATCCTAAACTGACGACGCCAAGGGAGATCAAGTTTCCGACTCAAACCTGGCTTTGTCTTGAAGTTGCGCAGGAAGACGCGATCGCCAACCTTCAGCTCTTGAGTCCGGGCGTGCTTGTCATATTGCAGCTTCTGCTTGCGCGATGCCAGCTTGGCTTCTTCTAGGGCGAGGTTCCAAGCAAGCCGTAGGTTAGTAATTAGTTCTGACCTGAACTCATCGGTGGCTTCGTCGCCATTGTCCACCTTCGTGCGAGGATCGAGGATGAGGTCGACGCTAAAGATCGGATCTCTACCATGGACCATGTAGAAGGGCCGTTCGTTGGTAGAGTCATGTACCTGCGTGTTGTAGGCGAATGAGACGTACGGAAGCATCCGGTCCCAGTCCCGTTGCCCGTCCGTGATTGTCTTCGCTAGCGCATTCTGCACAATCTGAAACGATCTCTCGGTCAGTGCATTGCCTTGGCTGCGATATGGTACAGACGTCGTGTGAACCAAACCCAGAAGCTTTGTGAATTCCTTCCAGAAGTCCGAGGTAAAGGAGCTTGCGTTGTCCGTGTGTATTTGTAGTGGGCATCCGTGAACCAAGATGACCTTCTCCATCAGCGCCTTCGCAATCGTCAGGCCTCGCGCATCGGGAAGCGGTATGCTCACCAGGTACTTACTAAACCAACAGATGACGTTCAAAATGAATCTATTCTCGTTTTCGGTGAGAACAAAAGGGCCAGAAAGGTCCAGGCCAATCTTTCGCCATACGGCTGTGTTGCGAGAGACTGTCATGGGCTCCCGAAATCGCGGCTTCGGCAACCTGCGCATTTGACACGGGATGCATTCTTTGACCCAGCGGGCAAAGTCCCTGTGCATTCCATCCCAGTAGTACTTGCGCGCCTTGTCGATGGATTTTCGCAGGCCCATATGACATCCGGCAAAATGCGAAGCATGAAAGAACTCAAAGACGAGTTGTCGCATGCTTCTTGGCACAACAAGTGGAAAAAGTCCACCAGCGAATCTTCTGGCTGCTTCTACCTTCAGATAGAGGCACCCGTTGTCTAGCCTCACAAAGCGGGATGCGTTCCTGATAAACGCTTCCCTTTCTTGCGGGCTGAGATCCGCTGGAGGGCGCTGTCCCTCAAGGAATCTCAGGATCGGGCCTATTTCTGTGTCGCTAAGCTGTTCATTGCGGGTGTCGATCTCCATGTTTTCCGCAGTGTTGCGGACCGGAAATCGTGCAACCGGTTCCGCTGCTAGAATGAGCCTGGGCCTGTTTGCCTCCACCAGCAAGCAGTAGGGTACCTCGATTTTGTCCTTAAGCTCCTCCAAGCTCTGAGGATTCAGGTCATCGACCTGCAATCTCGAGAGACAGTCTGCTACCGTGTTTTTCGCCCCCTTCACATGCACGAACTTTATGTCATATGTGGCAATCTCAAGCAGCCACCTCGAGAGCTTTGGGTTTGTCTCGCTCTGTTTCATCAGAAAACTGAGCGGCCTGTGATCGGTGTGGGCTATCACACGGGTGCCATAGATGTATCCGCGAAACGCTCTGAGTGCATGTACTATGGCGCCTAGTTCCGCGTGTACCGCTGGCAATCTCCTCTCGGCCTCACTCATAGTACGCGAGCAGTAACTTATTGCTCGATACGCTTTTTGTTCCTCGTCTCTCTGCATCAAGACTGCCGCCATTGCAACCTGGCTCGCATCCGTGAAGAGGTGGAAAGGCTTCTCATAGTCTGGAAACGTCAAGAGGGGCTCGCTGAGTAGCTTCTCCTTCAGGATTTTAAAGGACCTTTCTTGTTCTTCTCCCCACGTGAACTTATTTTCCTTTTTGGTCAACTTCGTGAGAGGTTCAGTCATTTTTGAGAACTCTGCTATGAACCTCCTGAAGAACGAGCACATCCCCACGAAACGCCTCACTTCCTTCAAGGTCCTTGGCGCAGGAAAATCGCGAATCTTCTCAAGACCAGCACACGATGGCCTGTAGGAGTCTCGTTTGATGATGTGACCTAGGAAATCCACTTCTTTTCTGGCAAAGATACACTTCTTAGGGGACATCTTCAAGTTGAACCTTCTCATCCTCTCGAACACTGCGTTGAGGGCCGCCAGATGCTTCTGGAAGTTATCCGTTTTGGTCGAGATGAGGATATCATCCACATATGTGGTTGTATCCGGAACCCCTTCCAGAACCTGAGACATGATTCTTGCAAAGATGCTGGTCGCCGATTTGAGGCCAAAAGGAAGATGGGTCATGCGATAGGTGCCTTCAGGCGTGGTTATCGCTGTTTTGTAGCTGGACTCTTCGTCTAAGGGAATCTGCCAGAAGCCGCTTGCGAGATCTAGTGTACTGAAGTAGTGACAGCCGGCAACCTTCTGGAAGACTGTTTCCGTGGTCGGGAGTGGAAAGACGTCGGCGATGCAGACCTCGTTGAGCTTCCTATAGTCGACACAAAAACGCATCGATCCGTCCTTTTTCTCGACCATTACCACGCTGCTCACCCACGGGGAATCACTGGGAACAAGCAGACCGGCCTTGAGCATCGTATCAATGTGCTTTCGCAGCTCCTCCTGCGCTTTATACGGAACTCTGATTGGTCTACCCCGTACCGGCTCTTCTGTGTTTGTTGTGATGGTCGGTGCCATGATGGTGGAGCTGCCTAGGTCGTACTTGTGTGCGCTGAAGCAGTCATTGTACTCTGCAATCAGCGCTAGCAATCGTTCTTTCTGGTCTTCCGTTATGTCAGCTTTCTCCAGATTAACTTGCTCTAAGATTGCTTTGATACGATCAAACGGTTCATCTCCTTCAATTAGCGCATTCACCTCCAGTCCTGCATCAAAGACCGACAGACCCTTCTCATTCTCTGCGACCGATACCGCTTCGCTGATAAGCGTATCTTCGTGGAGCATGACGTGCTCTCTTGTTGGGTTTGCAAGATAAACTGAAACTCTTCCTTCCTCATCAGGTTGGAAAAGTGCAGGTGCCATGGCGAGACATCTGTCGCGCAGGCGAGGATTCAGCTCGTCGGCCAAGTAGAGCGTGTCAACGTCCAGAGGAATGGGGCCCATGTAGAGATCGACCTTGCATTCCGACTCGGGCTTCAAGATCACAGAGTTTAGCACTCTCAAGGTGGCGTTGACCGGAAACGATGTCCTGGGGTCTCCTATCGGTACTATTTCTTTTCCTAGCTTCAGCTCACACCGGGCGAGATCCACGGAGAGCGCAGGAAGGAGGCGCAGCGTGTCACATCCGATGATGATGTCGTACTTTGAACCCCTACTTGTTGATTGCGTGGTGAAGTACAGTCTTGTCGTGCACTTGTGCTTGCCTATTTTAAGCGTGACTACCTTCGAGCCTACGACGTCAACGGACTGTCCTCCAATTCCTGTCAAGTTCATCCAATCGTCCTCCACCGTCTCGATGCCAAGTTCCGGCGCTATGTCGATGCTTGCCACAGTCGCCGCTGCGCCGGTGTCAATCAGTACCGGAACATCAACGTCATTAACTTGTGCCAATACAATCAAAAGGTCTCCAGGCATTGCTTCTATGAGATTGACCTCAACGTCAACTCTAGGGGGCCACTGCTCCGTCGCTTCACTGCCCAGTCCTTCCTCCGCCTCATCTGCTTCTTGCTTCAGCTCCTTAAGCTCCACCATCTCGGACTCCGCTGCTTTTGTGACGACTCGCCGGACCATCACCTGGCGGATCTGCCTCTGGACGACTCGCGTTATTCCCATGGATGCAACCAATAAAGACACCCTTCCTGTTACGTAAAGACAGCAGAGAAACGTCCAGATCTGGAATCCATCAAAGTGAATGCCGCTGAGAAACGAGAACCATCCCTTGTCTACGATCCGTGCCGCGATTTCGTCGTTGGCCGTGTGTTCTTGGAGGATTGTCGGAAGAAAAGCCTCAACCGTGCGCCTAATCTCGTCCACAGCCGCTGCAGCCTCAATGTGATTTAATGGAGCAATGTCGCTGAGATTTGTCAGTACAAGGTTATGGAACACTTGCATTCGGAGTACAGCATTAAAGTTTAGTGCTCCTTCTTTGGCGCTGATTGTTTTTATTTCTTCCCTCGATATTTCTCGTGCCTCTCCCGTTATTTGGTCTATTTTCTTGTACCCGCTGCCTTCCGGAAGAATCACCCAACGGCCTTCTCCGCATCCAACTCGTGTTGACATGGAAGACAAGATAAGCGTAATGGGATCCAGGAACGCGTCATGGATCTTGCCAGCGAAGCGAACCGTGACGGGAAGATACTTGTAACAATGCTTACTCTCACCGATCGGCCTTACACTGACTACTTCTGTGCCTATCTTCATGCACGGCCAGACCTGCAGTATTCCCGGAGACACCTGTCTTGCCTGTATCTCATTATTCCTTAACAACTTCCTCGCCGTCATGGTTGGACTTGCACTTATTGCTTCTTCAACTCTCGTGCTGCTTACGGACGCTGCTTCACATACCGCTAAGAGGGCTCTTCGGAAATTGAACTCCAGCTCGCTCTTGACCATCGCCCTTAGTGCTGTTAACTCACCAGCTAGCTGGGGTGACAAGACGATTCCAGATGTCTCGGGCTTAACTACCACCGCCTCTGTGAGGTCTTCCGCGCTCGGTGCAACCGGCGACCTCTGCCTTGTTATTGGATCTATTGCCCTCTTTATACGACCTAGCCCAGGTGCTATCCTCGCCTTGTATTGTGCCAATGGCACTCCATAACCCTGATCACTGACCGCTAGCGTTTCCTCACAGCTTTTGACAACCTTCCTCTCACTTGGGAATGATAACGCAAATTCCTCACTGTCCGCTATCCACACGCCACTCTTCACAATTCCATGCCACGTTGCCATTTGGAGATATGGGCAAGCTTCGCTCTTATCCTTTTTCCAAATAAGCATGCTTCCATCACCTAGTGGGCAGTGCTCTTCCGCATACGGGCATGTCTCGGTCTTCCCCACAGGAGAAATTATGTGATCACGGCCCCACATGCTAATGACTAAGCTTTCATACACCAGACAGTTTTTGGTTTCGACCACTTTCTCAGTAAGTCCGAACACCCACCATCTGTCGTCGTTCCCAGGAGCGTTGTCAGTCCTCCAGAGGCCTTCCCGTTCCACTGGTTGACCAAACTCACACTGCCGGTGTTCGTGCATCCTAAAACACTCCTCTGAACTTACAGCTAGTTGCTCCTGCACCATGGTCGAACTCTTCTGGTTGAGCAGGTTTCCGGTGAACGTTGTCTGGACCCGAGTTTTCTTGCAGTGAAAAGCCTTGGTTTCGTATCGCTTGATATTGGGCTGAAATATGTCCAGTTTAGCGAGCATTACCTTTTCGGCGTCGTTTTCGACACGCATGTCGCAGGCATGCTTCGGCGGCATTCTCCAGAGTTGACTGCTGGCGTTAGGATGGCAGATCATGGACGTTGATATGCTGGTCAGGTTAGCGTCACCAAGACAACTTACCATGGTGCAGATGAACATGACTGCTCGGAGCAAATCCCTAAACCCTATGGTGGCTCCCTTGCTTACCTTTCCGCGAGTCTTGCGTTCCAGCACATTCACTTGCCTAACGGGTTTCATCCCCATTCCTGGTCGAAACAGCCATTGATCGCTGGTTGGGCGGGCCCTTGACTCGTGCCCCGTCTGTTTTACAGTTTCAGGCACCTCCTCGGCAGCAAGTGTATTGATCGCGCCATTTGCCTGCGGTGTTTCCGTATTATTTTGCGTATATCTACGCTCGCCTAACGGAGTTGCGTTCGCCCCGGTTTGCCTGGCTTCGTATGCAGTGTTCGGATTCCTGTTATCTCTCGCTATATACGGTCTCGGGGTCCTTGTAGTCGGGTTTGTGGGCGTCTCTTTACAATCTCTTGCCCAATGACCTTCTTGCTGGCATTTAAAACATTTTGTGCCCAACATGCCCAGACCTTGGTTGTTCTGTGCTTGTTGGACAAATGGTCTGTTTTGCTGCCCCGCGTTCCAGTTGTTTCTTCGTTGGAATCTTTGATTGTTGTTTACCCCGCGTCTGTCTATGTACCTGCGATTGTCATTTACCGGTTGCGTATAGCAGTTGCCTTGCAATGTCACTAATTGATTTGACAATTCTGTGATTTGTCTTTTTAACTCGTTCAAGTCGCTTAGTGGTGACGCGACCGCTACCTCTGCGTTTCTGATTCTGGGCTTCTCGGTGATCAAGCCTTCTTCTTCGAACAACGCCTCATTCCGTTTTGCGGCATGGAGTGCTTGTTCGAAGTTCGAAGGTTCTTCTCGTTTTACTGTTACGCGTAGTTCTGGTCGCAAGCCCTTCACGAAGTCGTTGAACATACTGTGTTCCCTAATGGCATTGTCGAGACCGCGTGTTGCCGCATGAACCAGTTCTCTTACTCGATCTGAGTATTTGGTGACGGACTCATTGGGTCTTTGGCTGATGTTGCTGAGTTTCTGATTCGCCAAAGATCGCGCTGCCTTGCCGTCAAATCTGCTCTTCAGGCGCTGCACTGCGGCGTCATAGTCATCTCTCTGCGCCTGTGAGAAGTCATCAAAGTAGCTGCGAGCCGACCCCGTAAGGAAGTATTTCAAGCGGGCCGCCTTCTGCTTTGCATTCAACGGAGTGTCGGCCAGCTCAAAGGAGTCGTCCAGTTGCCGAACCCAGTCCTCAAATGGCTCATCCTCCGTTCCCGAGTACTGTTTTATTGTTTTGTAGGACAGCATTCCGAGAGTGTCGAGTACATTGACCTCGCGCTGACGATAGTTGTTCCCCTCCATTGACATTTGTCTATTTCCTCTGCTTTTAACCGGCGGCAATCCATCAAGCCTCCTAAAGCAGTTGGCCATGCGATGCCCGGTTTTCCCGCAGTAATTGCAAACCATCTTGCCGTCTGGATTCCTTGTGTCTCGGTACATTTGTGTTTGAGCATGTATTGGAGACCTTTGAACCTCGTTTACTTTTTGCGCAAGTGTGCCGATCATTTGCGTTAGTCGGGAGACCTCGTCTCTTACTTTGTCTCCTTCTGTCTTCTCTGGTGTGATCTCGATTTTGTTTACCTCGGCGGCATTTATCAGTCGTCCTTCTTCCTCTAGCAGTGATTCGAATTTTCTTGCTTTTTCGACCGCTTTCTCATAGCTATCTGGATCATCCTTCTTCACCATGATTCTTACGGCCGGCTCCAAACCCCGGATGAAGTCGTTTTGCAATCTGTATGTTTTTACCGCTGCCGGCTCACCAGCAGTGGCAACGTCCACCAATTTCCTGACTCTTTCGGCAAACTCCATCACGTTTTCGTTTTTGCGTTGTTGTATGCCTGAGAGTTTCTGATTTGCAAGTGACTTTGACGCCGTAGATGCGAAGCGGTTACTCATGGCAGCCTTCATCTGGCCATAGTCCGCCTTTACCCCTGCGTCTAGCTCATCAAAGAAGCTGCGTGCCGCGCCTTTCAAGAAGATCTTCACGCGTGCGATCCTCTGGGCGCTCGTCAGATCCGCTTCTGCCAAATCGAAGCGGTCCTCGATCTGGATGATCCACCTGCCAAACGGTTCGTCGTCCGTCCCGGAGAATTTCTTGATGGCTGTCCAGACGCTCGGACCATCCAGGAAGTCGAGAACGTTTATTTGTTTTTTCTCTGCATGTCTCGCTTTCTCCAGGCGTATCCTGTCCATTTCCCGACGCGCATCTTCCAAAACGTCTCTCGCCCTTTTGCTGTCCATGTCCGCTGTGTAGGACGATGACCTCGGTCGACCCTCTGGTTCCGGCGACGACTCTTGATCANACTGCCGATTTGCGGAGAATTCTTCACTGCTGCGGAGTCCGTTGGCGCGGAATGGCTGCGGAGGACGGCTGGCTTCTGCGGAAGGGCGAATTTTCCGCAGTCAGACGTGTGCGAGAGATGGCCGGCGGCTGAAGAGAAGTAGGTGCGTGGCGCGTGAACCGGATGGCTGCTGCGTAGAGCAGTGGACTGGGCTGCCGTGGCGTTTCCGCAGGCCATGTTTTCCTCCGCGCGGTGACTCGCCGCCGTGTCGCTTGGTTAGAGTGAGCGAGAGATGCTGCACTCCAATGCCGCAGTGGGATCTCTCCGCATATGTGGACTCTCAGTGCCTCCGTACATGAAATTTGACAAGTTAAGCGTCCAGTAAAATAAACAAGCAATGCCCCTATCCTTGTAGGGGCCGGCTACCGGGCTAATTATGGTTCTAATCCTTGTACTTTAGGTACTTTCGAAGTGATGGCGCCGGCTGCCTGCTCGACGATCAGTCATCATGGAGCGGAACCCACTGGAATCTCAAACTTCTGCAGTCTATTCACGCCAGTACCTGCTATTATGTGCCTGTACGTGTAATGAACCAGCATGTGCTTTTCATTTCCCAGACGGTGTGTCCCATCACCGTCACAATTAAGCTTTACGGTCGCTCGAAGCACGGCCGACGCCACTATTTTTTAGTTTAGCTGGGTGCGGAAGTCGGACGACTACATCGTCCGAAGTCGGACGACTACATCGCTCGCAACATGGTCAAGCAGGGCAGCGACTGTCCCGAGCGTCAGGCGGATTTTTCATTGCTACGTACAAGCAGTTCAAGTCCTCTGGTGCGGACAAGGCCGACCTCTATAGTCGCCATCGCCAAAAATGGCCATTACCATTACCATTACCTGAAAATTTGGCCATTACCAATACCTGCCATTACCATTACCCGCTAGCCGATTTCTGGCCATTACCATTACCGCCATTACCCACTACCATTACCTGTAAGGTTTTTTTCGGGTTTTCTCTACACAGAAGGCCTGAAGACCTGAAGGATGGGTATGTTTTATGTTCTTGGCTAGATATATTGCCTGTCTATGTGTTTAAGGAGCACAAGCGCTCGCTAACGTCATACGTAGACATCGTCGCTGAGGAGCATTGCATGCACGTAGGGATCGGCATGATAACCCCCTCCCCCATTTCCGAAGCCGAGATGAGGGGACAACCCCGAGCCAAGGAGCCGAGCCGATGCGTGCTTCCCGAATTGAGGAGGCGAGGTGACACCCGCCCCCGTCCGCTCCCACACAGAGGAGCCGAGCCGCGAAACGTCCCAAAAGTGATAGAAGACGAGCCGTTTGGTCCGCATCGAGGATCGAGCCGATGTGAGCCATGCGGAACCGAGGAACCCAATCCCGAGCCGAGTGCCCTGGCGAGAATCTCGGCATCGGCGAAGCCGGATAGCCGGGGCGAGAATCTAGGCATCGTCTCGGCCTCGGCACGATATAGCAGCTCTGCTTCCGAAAATACATGATGTACACATACATAAAAAGGGCCCACCGCTACACGCCGCCAGAGCCAACAATCGCTATAATTCTTTAAAACAATCGCCTACGGCATTTGTGGTATGTCCCTTTCAATCCAAGTCTAGACCCTGACGCACGGGCCCGGCAAGAGCTATACTTCATGTAGTAAGCTTCCCAGAAACGACTTAGGTAGACATGTTGGCATAGGTAGTACGCATAATGACAATATACAATGATGTTGTGAAGCCCGCCGCAGACGACACCGACGAAATTTTAAGCAAAGATTGACAAATATGGAGAAAATTTGCGTTGGCGTGGCTGCCGCGGGCATTTTATCTAGTGCTTATCTGGTAATGGCAAAACCACTAAGCGCCATTACCATTACCATTACATTACCCACTAGCCGATTTTGGTGCCATTACCATTACCACCATTACCATTACCCACTGAGCAGATTTCTGGCCATTACCATTACCACCATTACCATTACCATTACCTCGGGCACTGATTACACATAAGAGGACAGAAGGCACCACATTTATTTATGAAGCTTGCTATGAGTTGACAAGTTTGAGAATTAAGAAAATCCGACGCCGGATACGTCGCATTTGTACGGTCTTTCGCCAGTATGGGTGCGCATATGGTCACTTAGTCGGCGTCTTTCACGAAATGTCTTCCCACATGTCTCGCATTTATATGGCCTTTCTCAAGTGTGCGTCATTCTGTGGTAGTTTAGGACGGACACACAAGCGAAGTCACGTCCGCATCGTTCGCATTTATACGGTTTCTCTCCAGTATGAAGTCTATTGTGATTCGCCAGACTGGAAGCCTGAGCCTGAATTTACCGGAACAGAATTTACGTATTTCCTTCTCCTGACAGTAGCCGTTTCAGGTCTTGTATGCCGAGCTCAGAAGCCGATGGTGGACGCTTGCGCTTGCGACGGCTGTGGAAAGCAGGCACCTGCAGCCGAAATGTTCACTTGCCAGGAAACGCTCGACTGCAAACCCGTATCTAAATCTGTGTCTCATAGTGTTTTCAGTTAATTTTTTATCTCTGGTTTTGCTCTCTATGCGCGATGAAGCAGCACCGTGGCCACACAATAACCGAGTGCAACAAAGCGACGCAGCTACGGATCGAGGAGACGTGCCAGGGCATCGCCATCAGCGGCAGTCTGGCGGATATGAACAGCGAGCACACGATGTAGCATCTCAGCGGAGCCCTGGAGAAGACAGAGCTCATTTCACAGATTCGTTTAAGGACTGGAGCGTGGTGCCGAAACTTCTCATTCCCGTTCTGCCACTTCGGAGTAATTGATTGGAAAAATTTGTGACATAGTTAGGTGAGAAGTGTATTTAAGTAACTAGTTCCACAAAACGAAATGTGCCTAGCTAAGACCTCCATTAGCTACTGAGCCGGCAGAAACGCGGCTTTTCGCAGCAAGTCACTAGCTGCGTGCGTCTACGACTACTGTGTGAGCACCCCGAGCACCTACGACGATGGGCCCAACGCTTTCCGTGTAGGAATTTGTGCGTGACATTTTCTTTTTCATTTGCCGGATCTAGCATAGCACTACACACACCCACCGCATAAATGAAATGAGTTTTTTTCTGAGTACTCACTTGGACCAACGTCAACCAGTTACTCATAGCGCGTTCTCCGCGTCAAAATGTATTCGTTTTTGGATTATTTCAAACTGCACACGGACCTCTGCCTTTCGTTTGTCCTACCGAGTGATCTCGGCTTCCTGCGGTGATCTCTTGGGATCTAGCTGCCAAATTCATAAGATTTCATCAGCAGCGTGATTTTTTAAAAGAAATCAAAAGCAAAAGTCTGAATCGGGAAATTTGATTTGATGAGCCACGTTGGGTGTCCACGAACTCGGATTGGATTCATTTCAGAAAATTACGACTTGTGAACAATTCAGACAAAAGAGAAAAGATAAATTGAATACATGGCGTATTTCCGTTCATTCTGCATCGTCGCCAGAGCCGGACTCGTGCTCCTCGTCATCGTCCTCGTCGCTGTTCGACGAGCGATCGGAGTCGCAGTCGCCGCATCCGCAGTGTCCGCAATCGCATTCGTCGCCCCCTACCAGGCAAGGACGCGCTTTGTCGGGACAGCACCAGTCTTCTTTGTAGCGGCAAAGTACGTATTGTTTCTCGTAATTCATGACGCCGCAGCGGCATCTGTATGCAACTGCCTCACACATGCCGCAGAACGAAACATCCCAAGCAGTCTTTCCCACATGTAGATACGTGTTATCGTGGCATTCGACGTACTCGCCGCAGTCGCATTCCAGCCCACACCTTTTGCAGTTTTTTTCGCCAACAGTTCTGCCATATTTTCGACTCCCGCGGCCGAACGGCCACGACTGGGGCTTGTCGAAGAAGGACCCCCAAACGGCCAGCTTCTCCTGAAACAAGCAGTTGGCAATTAGAGATGAGTTCTTCCTTATGCGGTCAATAAGTGCATTTTGCGCAAGACGATTATGCGATTGCCATTAATAATCGTTCAGAAGCGCACTTGGTTACGTGGAACTCACTGTACGTCCCCCCCCATTGTGTCCAGGTCACAACCTGACAAAATACAGGACCACCAAAGTCCGACGCAGAGTGGGCTGACCCCATAAATTGCCTTTTTTGCCCCTTTTGTGGCCCTTGTGTATGGTGGGAGAGACCCCCTTCCCTGCCCGCGCCTGCAGCGGGCCACTCTACCTAGTTCTTGCTGATGGCCGGCTCATACCCTCCCAAACCGCTCCCGAGACCATCAACGGTGGACGTTCCGCCTGTCTCCTTATGATCATTATGCAGTTACTGAAGGCCTCCCCATAGCAAAATATCACTCATCCGCCTTCCACAAACAGTACGATTCACCCGCTGCTTTCTGAAACCCCCCCCCCCCGCTCGTACAAATGCTGAGTTTATATCTATAAGGAGCCTACAGTGGATGCTAGTCGGTAGTTTGCCCACCTCTTTCCCGCTGCTTCATAAACCAAACAGTGCGAGTGCTCTCGCTTACCGACTCGGTCAGGATCGGCGACTTGTGTGGACCGCCGGCAAACTCTTCCATGGTCATTTCTCCGTAGCGGATGAGAAACAGCGCATCGCCTAATTCCGCGCGGAGGTTTTTGGGCGTCACATCCTTGTTTACGCTGAATGACAACAGTTACCAATGAAGCTCAGCGCGTTTTATGCTGAGAAATGCTGACCTGCTTAATCGATGCTCTGCCCATTTCTGAGCGGCTTTCGAAACGGAGGACTCGTTATGCACAAACAATGAACTGCGTCGCAGTATCTGCCTGAGCAAAACAGGGTCGATTCTGCGGCACCTATAAGATGCACTTTTTGGGTGGATGATCTTGCGGACTTTTAGGGATCGGCCACGACATGCTACTTACGTTTCCGCAAACTGCTTTCCGTATTTGCCGCTACCGCGGCTGAAGACTAGGCCCTTCAGAGCAATGACAGCGTCTGGGTGACCTTCCACGAAGTCGATCACCTTGCGCTCGAGGGCGTTGATCATGCAATAGTGAGCCGTTGCCAAGACGCACTGCATGTTCTCCTCGGTGATCTCGACGTTTTCTCCGTACAAGCACCTGGAAAACGGGGGTAAGCGCAAAGATCGCTTCAGCGCTAAGTACTGCCTAATCCGGCATAGTAGTTTCCGATCTTAATGTCGGCTTGAAAACAAAAGTTTTTTTTACTGAGCTTATAATGATGGAGCGACCTTCAGCGTGGCTTTCCCCTATTTTGACCTTTTAGGGCATGGCTGTAATGACTGAGTCGTGTCTTACTGGGATGCGGATTTAAATTTCGAACACCGAGACCGAGACCGAGAGGCCACACGGAGACCGAGACAAGCTTTGAAAATAATACATTAAGCGCAAAAAGTTCGGAAAATTTTGAGTTGAAGCTGCATAGAAACATCTAAAACTACTAAACTAAGCAAATTTTAGTTAGTTTGCGTTGGAATCGTTGAAATTTTTTAATTCTGCGTTAAATGTTGACTGATCGAAACACGAAAGTCTCAATGCGGGCAGATTTTCTCATGACCGAGACCGGGACCGAGAGCGGACCCCCCTCGAGAGTCTCGGTTTTCGAGACCGAGAGCCGCATACGTGGTGTCTTACGAATAGAAGCTTCGAAATTTTTTGTCAGTTCGGGAGAAAGCTTCGGAAGTTTTCACTTTTAGATATAGTTTATCTGTTTTTCATAATAGCCTTTGATTTTCTCTCGGGAGCCTGAACTAAGCAGGCAACCGACAGCTTCGAGCTCAAGGTTTTTCAAACATTGGCTACGTCTCCAGCTTCGGCAGCTTTTTCTCATCGGCTCCATCTCCGTCGGCGAAGTTGCCCAGCCCTGCCCACGGGTAAGCTTTGCTTGAACCACCCCCTCTACTGAGAACCTCATGAAAATCGCACCTCAGAACAGCATGGAATCCGCTCGCTGTCACAACATGCGGCAACTCAACGCGGTAAATACCCTCGGAGGATCGGTCGGATGTATCTGAGAGAACGCGTAGGACGTTTCCTTCTTCCAACGAAGAGAGTTTCACCAAATGTACCGGAAACGCTACGTCGTCGTCGTCCTTGCCGTGTACAACGAAGAGGATATCCTCCTTCTCAGAAGTGCTCTTCAGGTAGCTGAAATCCGGATGCGCGGGCACCGGTTTCTTTACTGAAAATGGTGTGTCCTTACGTAACAGAAGTGAACACGCTGCGGGTTTTACTACCCGTTTCGTTGATGTAAGGTTTTACCTGCACCTGCATCCGACGCCGACGGGCCTCCCTGCGCAGTCCGTTTCTTGGACGACATGAGGAATCCAGAGGAGGGAGTTTTACGAGAGAAAACGAAGCAAGCTAGCACAATGCGAAGCTAAGTGTATCTAGTTCTGTACACTTGAAATTTTATAATGTCCAGTGTAATGTGGTTCCTTCTCGATTCCCATTTGCCTGCCGCTGCCGTGTTTATTGTGCGGGATTTTTCAAGGCCATCGACCTGCAAATAGCAGTGACCACTTCCTAACGCACGGCGGCCATCGACTTGAAACAAGTTCAGGTTTCTGGGGAAAAGTTTTGGTGTAGGCGAATGCATGGTCAATTTTCGATGGCCTGATCTTTGACTAGTTTCATGAGAACAACCTCAAGTCCAAGGTCCATAGCCTTTCCAAGAACACCTGTAGACAGCATGGATTGGCGTACTCATAGGTACGGGCCTCATCCGTGCTCAGGAACGGCTGGTATATGCCCACCAAAGTTCGAAGCCCGCTGGCCTGTATCAGTGGGTCTTTGTCGCTGTCGATTCTGAAGCTATGTTTAGATTTAAGTATCAGTAATTCAGTTCAGCGAGCGTTCAGAAAATATGTCAACATGACATGGGAAGGGGGGGAGGGGGGGTCAGGCCAATGTTGACAAGGGGGTCCAAAAAGCGCGAAATCATGCAAACCGATTTTCTGGACGCCCTCCGTAAGAAAGAAGTTATAATATTTCAAAATCACAGTCTATGCGCTGCCGCCGTGACGCGTGCACCGAAGCTATAACCAACATACTTTCCGCTAAATCCCCGGTTGTCTATGCTCCTGTCGCTGATCTCACTTTACGTCCAAAAGCGGTGCTCTTCCGGCGCGTAATGCTTGCTTACATTGCACTACGTTGGCGTGCATTTCGGTTATCTGCGTACGAGGCGAAATGCCAAGTTCCTTAATGAAATCGATGTTGCCCAAATACCGAACGTGTCCTCACTGGAGCCGTTTATTTCCACACAGAACAGCGGCGTACCTCAGGCCGTACGTCAGTCCACCACACGGATGAACGCCTTTGCACATCAGGCGAATAGCCGCTGGCTGTACCAAAACACCTGCGGCGAATTTTCCTCGCTGAGCTCACAAGAAACTGCCGGTACGGCGTGATAAAGCAAATAACGATAAGCATATCCAGTGTGCCGTGCATGCTTAGCAGCGCCAGAAACATGCTCGTTATAGAGCGACTAATTCGGAGACCAGCGGCCGCTGTACACGACGCCGCAAACAGGGGCCAGACCAGGCAGACGCTGGCAACAAGCAGTTGTAGAATGAACGCGCGAAGGAACATCAGTTGGGTCTTACGGCAACGTTGGCTTTTGGACTGCTTAATGCGACGAAGAAGTGCGACGCAGAAGCATACCCCAATCCTGAAAAATTTGGGATGATTCTTTAACGATCATTCGGCGTATGACATGTGTAATATGGCCAAGTGAGGACTGAGGATTTCAAACCGCAAGAGAAATTGGTGAAACTGGAAGATTCCAGCGGTTCTTATCGATTGTTTCTCAGGCTCGTCTCAAAGATAATTTTTAGGAGAGAACTTCTCACTCTTCTCTTCAAACTTCTCTCAAAGAAGTTTGAAAAATATGATAAAATATGCTCTGACGGCGCGTACTGGCCGTCCGTTTTTTCCTAGCGTTGTGTTATTTCAAACACGCGTCAGTCCGCCCCAGCCGCTATGCTTCGTGGACAGATGTGAAGATTTCTGTGACCAACGCCACACCCATTTAAAGCTTGCTGGTAATCAAAGAATCGGAGTAGGCATCGACACGACGTGGGCTTTTGTTGAAATCGGAATCGGTTTTAAATGTTGGAATTGGATCGGAATCAAAGTGGTTTTTGACCAGGTCAACCCGAATACAGTGACAACTTGATTTTGGAGTGAGTAAACTTTGCACCCCCCCCCCCGCCCCTTCCTCCAATATGGGTTCGACAGACTTATGCTACTGCGACCTACTGCTACTATGCTACTATCTTGTGCTACTTACATGAAAAAGACGGCTAGCACCGCGGCCAACGACCAGAGAATTACATTCATTGCGCCACCGCGAGGAAATGCAAAAAGGCCACTAGCGTTTGCAAACTCCGACACGTCGACAAAGTCGTTGAGCATCTCAAGCGGACGCAAGTCCGCCACGCGGTACCACGCCAGCAGCCCGCCGGAATAGAGAGCGTAGAAGAGCAAGTGGACGCACGTGTAAAAAGCGTAGACTCCGGTAGATCTCTCGACGAAATTATACAGCACACCAGGGTAGACCTGAAAACTAGTCTAGGTATTTCTGAGCATAATGGGTGCAGTTAGACATCGTCCACTATTCGTAAGGCTCAGGAGGATGGGCGAGCTGGTCGCGAAAACGTTCATAACTGCGCCTACAGGAACTCAGACAAGTGTTCACGTGAACAGCGAAAACATCTTTGCTGGGACATTTCACATGGCCGGCAATTACAGAATGAACAATAGCGGCGCCGGCGTTAGGTGCTTAACGGTTTCTCGGTCGACGAACAGCACATACCTGCGCGAATCTGTAAAACAGGCAGCAACATGCGCTAAGGCAGACGTTTACCAGCAGCATCACACCGGCGATCAAGTGGTAATAGCCAGCACCAAGAGGCATCTGCAGCGGACCCTGAGATTTTAAGCTCAATGGAGCTAACGGACCGACACTTACCTCGGAGTAGGCGGCCAGTTGCGGAAGCAGGTTCACCGGCCTCCAGAAGGCCAGCGCGACGTCGACGGCGTAGTTCCAGACGATCCCGTTCAGTATGTACCAGCGATACTTTCCTGTTGACGCAGTATGGAAGACAACGTACACGACGATCGGCAAGAGCACAGTGCTTGTGACAAATGACGTGTCCAATGCGATGAACAGAAGTTGCGTTTCCAGAGGACTAATGTTGCCAGCGAGGCGACTTGCCATGTCCCGATTAGGACGGTGCCTGATGGTCTCTATTTTTGCTCGAAGGCCCCTTGTTATTCTGAATTCTGAAATACAAAAGTGCTTGAAATCGCAACATCCGAGTCGGAACCAGGGATGGGTTCTGATTGGATTTTCAATTCAGAATTCAGAATTCGAAAATCAAATTCAGAATTCAGAATGGCCAAAAACGTCAGAATCCAGAATTTTCAGAATCAGAATTCAGAATTTGGTATTTTGCCAACAAGGGAGCGTCCATAAACTGTGTAGTCCTTACAGATGACGGGTAGGGTGGGGCATCTTGTTACACTTCATTAACGGTTGGGGGAGGGTTCGGGTCGAGCTAACGATTATCTAATCATCATTAGGTAAAATTGGCCCGCCGCTAGGCGCCTCCCAGAGCGAATTTTGGCTAACCTAGAATTTTGCTGATGTCGCCTGCGGCAGGCGGTTTTTGAACTTGGGTGTAAACATAGATTGGCAGATTTGGGCGAGGGGGGAGAAGTAACAAAAAGGGCCCCTGTATTGATTATAGACTTTCCGGGTGGCCCCGAATGTGAGCAAACAACGCCTACGACATAACTTTGCCTTGAACCTAGGGGTGGTGTCTATTCGAGGTGGGGGAAGGCACTATTCTTGACCACGCGGCGAGCCTCTCCCTTGCAATGGCCCGCCGCAGGCGACACCAACGAAATTTTAGGCAAAAATCTGATAAATACACTGAAAATTTGCTCTGGCGGCGCCTAGCGGCGGGCTATTTTTACTAGTACAATAGGGTCTCGGAAAGCTCATTTTACCTAGTGCTTCTTCTGACATTTTGGCTCTTTTTCAGAATTCAGAATTCAGAATGGCCCAAAACGTCAGAATTCAGAATTTTCAGAATCAGAATTCAGAATCAGAACCCATCCCTGGTCGGAACGACGTTATAAAAAACCGAGTGAACTTCTTCGCGTGGTTCGAAACGCCTCTTCAGGCCATACAAGCAAACACGTAGCGGACAAGAAAACTAGCTTTGTTTGCGCCTAGTGATGTGCCAGTCTAGCTAGTGTTGAATATACGGATACAGGTACCTATTCCTCGAATAACTCCCCTCCCTCTTATTAACTCCCCACCTCCTCAAAGGGGGGGGGGGCTACTTTCTCACCAACGCAGGGCCGTATGCAGAATTTCAGGATAGGGGGTTGAGGTCGGGGACAGGGGGTGGACCCCTAAAATGGGCCAAAAGGGGGTTAAAATGGCCTCAAATCACTAAAATAACGTAAAAATTGGCATGCTTAGCCTTTGTTTACTATTTTACACCTATTTGCTCTTAATATTTTACTAACTTTATAAAAAAAATTTCTTCACCAAGGGGTCCCCCCTTACCCTATCGTTGGCCTTCGGCCGCCGATAGGGGCGG
>JNEY01000140.1:112831-174904 GCA_020875895.1 Aphelenchus avenae | reverse complement strand
ACATTTTGAATGAACTCAGACGCCGAGAAATTGCCGAAATTTTATGTCGGCGGCTGACGCTAACCAGCTGGCTTTCGCGGCGACACCTGCAGGGAGAATGCTGTGGCTTTTCGTGCAAACACAGCCATATGGTGTATTACACGCGGCGGATAAACGGCGAGTGTCAGGCGACCAGTTAAGCTTGTTTACCCAACACTCATTGACACTGCGTCGATTTGTTTGCCACCAAAAGATGCACTTTATGCTACTCGCTTTTCTGGTCGGCGTGTGCCTTACAGTCAGCGCTTCGGATACGTCGTCAACCACTACGCCCGTTGAGGTATGTGCTCACGACAATAGTGCCACCGGGTCTTACGCTCGCCGAGCCGGGCCGGTCCTAGCGTAGGTCTGGTAATGCCCGGATAGGTGGTTAAAACTTGAAATTGAGTCAAATGGCCAATAATGATGGTCACATAAATCCAAAAAGGGACACATGTTCGAAAAGGGTATAAACTCGGCTACATTCGAGAGTCTCTGAGATGACAAGCAATAAGGCGGGCTGGTTCACTGGCGGGCGGGTGCCCCTGTTCGTTCTCAAAACGGACACCGACTCCAGCTGTTTTGCAGAAAATTAGGTAGAAAATTAGACCAAATTTAACAGTTATATAGCCGCTAATCGGGCCGGGCCGGCCTTACTCTAGGTCAGGCAGGGGTCTCAACCCCCCCCCCTGGATCCAGTGGGTACCCCGTGGATTTGGCTTTTTGCCTTGGTTTTCGTGAGCAAATCCAGGGGGTATAGGGTCATATTTTTGCAGTAGTACTGAGTTTTTCGTGTAGAAAGCCCATTGTTCCACTGAAATACGTCGTTGGATTCGCCTGCGGCGGGCTAAAACGCAATTTCCTTCGGAAATCACGTTTTCATTCGTAGAATTTCCGCCTGCAACGGCGGCATTTTCGGGTGAAGCTTTCCTGGCGAAAGAGGCCTTTGAAAGGTCCTTTTTGGAGCGCCAGTAAATCTTGAAATGCCGGGAAAACAAAGCAGAAAAATACCCCCCTGATTTACCCCTTGGATTTTACCTGACCTCCCTGGTTTACCCCCTGGATTTTCCCTGCAGGGCCCTGGATCTTGGTTTTCGAGTTGAGAGGCCTGAGGTCAGGCCCGGCAACATTTGAAAGCAAATGAGGTACGGATCCAGAACGGCCAGGCGGGAAAGGTTGCCCAGGGTCGGTCGGCGGACGCACACACAATGAAATTTTCGTGTTAGCCATTCATTTGACGTTGTAGCGGTAAGCTTTTTCAGCACGAAGAACGCTACCACCACGTACTGCTGTTCGCGAACACCTTCGGCAGCATCACCGCCACGGACGCGACCGATTCGGAGGTCGCCAGCATGCTTCACGACCTCGAAGTGGACCGCGGCGGAAGCTCAGTCGCAGTGGCGCTGAGCAGGCTTCGTGATCGCGGCTATGTGCTCCAGACCACTCACTTCCACAACATGAACCTCGTGTTCGTCCTCGAGAAGGACTTCCGCACGGTGATTATGTAACAAGAGGAGAACGGAAAACGTTTTGCCTACATGCTAAATGTCACGTCATTAATGATAATGCACTCTGTTACCAAATCTGCAATCTAGCCGTAACCGGGGAATTTTTCAAGGAGCAGTCGGCAAGAGCCATTGAAACGGTTTTATTTTGGCCTTAACATGGATGCCAGGGCAGGGATGTCATTTTCCGTACCCGTTCCATGCTTGTTGCTGGAATGTTTATCCGTTCCCGTTGCCTTTTCCGTTCCTGTACGACACGTTTTTTCCCTTGCCCTCTGAGGCGTTTTCCCGGGCGGGTATGCGAACGAGTTCAGTAGCGAGGTTCGGCTCTTGTTTTCCGGTGCTCGTGCTAGCTAGTTATTTTTTAACCGACTGTAGTGAACTGGAGTCGCATGATCCTTTAGTTTAATGAAAGAACGTGGTGTTAGGTGAAAGAAAGATATGGACTCGCCACTGCTTGCCCGAAAAGTTGTTCAGCCCCAATTGTGGGGGTAAATCATTCAGTTCACGAAGGGGAAATCCGCCGGAGCTAAAACCGAAGACTGAAATTTGGTTCGCGATTCCTGAGCCAACCGACGACACATGCATCGAAACCCCGACTCAGAAATTCACCAACATTTTATTTCTCCGTAAGTTTGTCCGGATCAAAAGACGTCTCGGTCTGTTGTCTGAAAAGTTACCACGGAAACATGACAGATCTCTAACAGTCTGACCTCCACGAAATTTATTCGACTAGCACCCAATAATCTGTACAAACCATTATGCAGTAAAACATTACACGTAATTTACAAAGGCGAGCAGTACTATGCGTTCTTCAGAGTGAAGTCGGTTATCACAGCGTAGTGATCGGAGGGGTAGTCGTTGTGCCACTGATCCGGCAGCAGCTTAAGGGGTTCCTTGCCAGCGTAGGTGAAAGAATCCTTCACGGACAGCTTCGCTCCGCGGTAGAAGATGAAGTCGATGCGATCCTGCGGCTCGGGAATCGTCCAGTCCCACTCGGGACCGTAGAACTTCTGGATCGTCGACCAGGTGATGCCTAAACTCCGACGATAAGAAGCTATCGGAGACGTTATGGAATGAGAGGACGCTAATATAGCCCTGAATTATCCGTGCTGGGATTTCCGAAATTCGAAGAAAAATCGATTTCGAGTGTGTCAAGTAGACCCTAAATGGATCCGTATTTCAAAAACACACATTTCCATAAATGTGTGTTTTTTTTTCTCTGGTTTTCCGGTTTTTCTCTCTATCCTTCTGTTGTATCCTGGCCATATTCGCCAAAATCTGTAAAAAGTAATACAACGCAATGACGCGCAAAGCTGCGTAAGGGCAATGCTGCCAAAAACAAGTACGTGTACGGATATGCGAAGAAGCGAATCACCACTCACCCGGATGAAGCACTTCGTCGGGGTACGCATCGCGGAAGGAGTCCGTTAGGTTGGTCCTATCCTGCAAGATCTTCGTAGCCGGCCACGGGAAAGCCCATCCGCCATGAATGTCCCTAAAAGATAATAACAGTTGGCGGTGTGGTTCACTAAGTCAGCGTCTGTACTAAGCTGCCATTTTGGGTATAACTGAACTGAACCTGAACTGTGCTTAGTTTTCTGAAAGTCGACTCAACCGGCTACTTCAGTTCCCGAGTGGGACTGGACTGATAAATACACATTCTTGACGGGAACACTGACTTGTTTCGTTCGGTCCAGTCGAGGTGCGACGGAGAGTTGAAGTCGCCCACGAGAATCAGAGGGCGTTCATCGACCACCTCCAACGCCTTTTGGAAGTCGGCGCTGTCGAGCACCTCTTCGACGTTCTGAACGCGCCCTAAAGCACGGCTAGTTTATACCGCTTACTTATAAGAGCCAGCTACCGCAGTATTCGGGTCCGCGACCTCGCGGACAAGGGCCTTTCGACGACCGCTCGCCGGCCATGATTTGACTCGCGTCCGTGACGAGCTTGTTGAACGCCGCGTACGGTCCCATTGAGCGCCAGAAAAGGTGCAGGTTCCACACCGTCACGACGGTCTCGTCGTCTAAGAGGATCGGCACGCCAATGGCCCAGAAGGTTTCGGCTTTCTGATCGGCGAGGAACTTAAACAAGATCACTATTAGAGAGAGTGGACAAACTAATTTTCCACTGCCCATTTGAACACGATTCTACGGCTCAGGCAATGCAAGAAAAGCAGATAAAGGGCAAGACTTGGCATCGAAACCAACGCTTTATTCAAGGCAATCAGCAGCTAGAACCTCGATTTATAGCATGAGTCTCAGTTTAGGCTTAAAGACAAAAGTCACTCATCCATAATATAAAGCGGCGAAGCGAGAGCTGTGTTCGCGAAAACGGTTCCTAAGTGCGCGCAAGACAGTTTCTATGTGACAATCTGACAGAAGCGAGAGCCATTTTAGCGAGAACAAGTAGTTTCTAAATGAACTTATGCACAAACCGTTATTATGTGCACTTCTTTCGAGAGCAGCTGCTATCTGGAGCAGTTTGCCTATCAGTTACAAAGTGAGTTTCTGCCCAAAAGCAGTTACTAAGTGCCTTGGAATGCAAACCAGTTACTAAGTGAGCTGCTGTGCACAGCAGTTACTAAGTGAGTGTCAACCGTCAAGTCGTTACTAAGTGCCTTGCAGTGTAATTCAGTTACTAAGTGAGCTGCTATACACAGTAGTTGCTAAGTGAGCGTCTACAATGAAACAGTCCCTTAGAGCCTTGGGATGCAAACCAGTTACTAAGTGAGCTGCTATGCACAGCAGTTACTAAGTGAGTGTCGACCAATAAGTCGTTACTAAGTGCCTTGCAGTGTAATCCAGTTACTAAGTGAGCTGCTGTACACAGTAGTTACTAAGTGAGTTTCTGCCAAAAAGCAGTTACTAAGTGCCTTGGAATTCAAACCAGTTACTAAGCGAGCTGCTGTGCACAGCAGTTACGAAGTGAGTGTCAACCACCAAGTCGTTAGGAAGTGCCTTGCAGTGTAAAGCAGTTACTAAGTGAGCTTCTATACACCTTGGAATGCAAACCAGTTACTAAGTGAGCTGCTGTGTACAGCTGTTACTAAGTGAGCGTCAACCACCATGTCGTTACTAAGTGCCTTGCTGTGTAATCCAATTTCTAAGTGAGTTGCTATGCGCAGTAGTTACTAAGTGAGCGTCTACAGTGAAATAGTACCTAAGTGCCTTGGAATTCAAACGATTACTAACTGAACAGATGTATGAAACAGTTGTCAAGCGTGCGTCATCGTAAAAGTAGTACTAAGGAACTTGAAAGGCAAAAATGTTTCTAAGTAAGTTGGTGTTCACAGGTTCCATTAGTAAGTGCTTATCGTGACTCTCAGTTTCTGACAAGTCTCTTTGTGCGGCAGCCTCTGTTTGTTTTAGCTGTCACTAAAAGGTCGGTCGTCGGGGGGTCGGTTTGTCGGTTCTGTTGTTATGTCGCTCGTTACCACGCTTTATAGGGCAGTAGTTCGTTATTCTCTTGCAGCGTTCTAATTGCGTTGTGTGAGGTTACTATAGAAATTAATGCGAATGTAATTCAGGATGGAGCAGAACATCTTCCGCTTTGTGCTGTCGACCAAGCTTCAGCCAACTGTTCTCGTTGTTCCGCACAGCCCGACAACAAGTCGCTTGTTCAATTTCGCCAAATGGTCTGCGGATGGCAGCGTTGGATATTATAGTTGCAAGCGGTGCTCAAATCTCTCTCGAAAGTCAGTGCCAAACGACGAGGTGTATTCCGTCAGCGTGCGCGTCGTGAACGGAGAAGAGCTGGTAGTGGAAGGCGGTGAGCACCACCCCGACTGCGTGCCCCTGGGGAACGAAGTAATCGAAGCACAGCAAATCGACCGATGCTGCCGACTGCTGGTTAGACAGGGAGATATGGAGCCTCGTCAGGCGTTTGAACAGGTTAGCACACGTAATTTCTACATAGTCTGTCTTTTATGGGTATTTAGGCACAGAAGGAAGCACTCGAGCGCAACGTTGCTTGTTTCGTTGGAGACTGGGAACAGTTGGCTTCGTCTTACAGGCGTGCTAAGCCTTCGTCTAGCCGAAAGCGTGTTCTGGCTAATACTGGCAATGACAACAAACAAGGAGAAGTATGCTCAGGGGTAGAAGCTGCAAGTAAACGTATTTTTAGGAACCAGAAGCCAAGAAAACGATCATGGTCGCTGACCAAGTTAAAGCTTCGACGAGCGCTACGTCTGTCAACGAATACAGTGGCAACGCGAAGGAAAATGCAAGGGTTTAGAATACCTTTGCGTAAGCGTCGATTCGTTTAGGATCTGCCCGATCACGTTGCGGCAAACGATCATAACGCCTCGTCGGTTCAGATGCCGGACTGGATGCGTCTTCTGCTGCAGAGTATATCGACCCAATGTAAGAAGCGCTAACAAGCTGTGAAACCATTCTTTTAGGAGCTTCGGCGTATTGTGTAGCGACGACACACCTCTAGAGAATTATACTGTGTATGTATGACCGAGTGTACTGTGACCTATCGATGGTTGTATAAGGAACATGTGCTTGCTGTAATATTCTGCATGCGTAACCGCTATAAAAAGGTCGCTACATGAGTCGCATGAATGTTAGTCTTCCTCTAAGGAACTTGTTGTTATGTTCAATGGAAAGCCTATATCTTGCAAACGTGTTAGGTCTGAGAAGTCCATGAACAGTTTTAAGGCAAGATGGCAGAAGACAGCTGGGATGCTGATGCGTCGGTGGATGCATACGAAGCAGCCACTAGGAACCTGTTCGACGAGCTTAGTCTCCAGTGCGCTCATGGGCCCGCACAGCAGTTTCGTCCAACCAAACGTGCAAAGACAGCCAGTGGGACTGCTGGTGAAAATCACGCAGATGCCGTTGGTCGTTTCGATGATGTTAACGTACGAAGTAATGCTGGCCCGCTGCCGCGGAATAAGTCAGCAAAAAGAAAGAAGACTGCTGGTGAGTAGTCGATCGCCCTCAGTCATTCATATCAGTAGGTTCGACAAAACTCCTAAGACATCGACTTGCAGAAGAACTTCGAGAAGCCGCTCGCTTGCGCATGCAGAACAAACGGAAGCGCGTCACACGCGACGAGTCGTCAGGGAACGGCAAGTGTTACAATCGTAGTGCTTTACATGTTTAGTTTTTTTTAGATGACGCGCCTGGGCATGTGCCAGCCACAAATACTGGAAGTCCCCAAAATCAAGGTTCGTTAAAAAGCGTCAATTATGTTATGCTAAGCATTTAGTCGGTTCTTCGCGGTTCACCGTTGTCGCTGGCCCTATGCAGGTACCGTGCGAGGCATCGCTAACGACAAGCACACCTGCAAACACACAGTCAGCTGCGACCATCCACCAACCAGTATTAGCAGCGGCGCCTCCGGTTAAACGTCTTTCCGAGAATTATGACGTAGCGGTACACTCTTTGGGACCACTGAACGAGGTGTGCGCAAACGATCGTTGTGGTGCGCTTCATTGGTCAGGTGAACGAACGCGCGAGACGACATTCATGGACTGCTGTTTTCACGGAAAGCTTCACTTCGACGACTGGCCACCGTACCCAGACGAACTGCGTCAGTTGCTCGAACGTGACCATCCACGATGGCGGAACTTTCACGAAAACATTCGAAAGTACAACGCGTCGGTCCAATTCATCTCGTTGAAAGCCAACGTCCGGTCGTTCGATGGTGGCGGCCCTTATGCGTTCAAGATACAAGGCAAGGTCTACACCAATTTCAACCAAGCAATGGAGCCGGACATTCCCTACCAGCGCCGATACGGCCAACTGTTCGTCGTCGATACGGATACCGCTGTCTCGGTTCGGATGAACAACCCAGTGAACGAAGGAATGCTCAAGGACGTGGCTGACTTAATAGATGTCGTTCTTCGGCGCCACAATCCGTTCGTCCATGCATTCCAAATGATGCGAGAGGTCATAGAAGAGCAACGAAGTCGAACGGAAGAAGTTGAACGAAGTCTCGGCAACTGTCGCCCTATTCCTGAGCCTGAAGTGCGCTTGGTATTCTGTCCAAGAAATCGTCAGGATCCGCAGGACTACAACATTCCTACGAGCTCCGAAGTGGCCGCTGTGTTTGTTACGGACGCGGACGGCAACATTCCGGAACCCTACATAACTGTGCATGAACGCGGGCATCAGATTCGACGCATCCACTTCGGCGAGCCGCTACTAGAGCCGATGGCGTTCCCGTTGATTGTGCCCGGAGGTCAAGCTGGCTACTCCTACGGCATGTCGCTACAAGCTGATGTAACCGGACGATCTGAGATCTCGAGAGCAGAATACGCGTCCTGGCGGATGTCCGTCCGCGAAGGAACCTTTAATCCTCTACATCGTTGCGGGAAACTCTTTCAAGAATGGGCAGTTAGCACTTTCATCTTCATGGAAGGCGATCGACTTAACTTCATTCGACTGCATCAAAAGGAGCTCTTTGCAGAGCGGTATGATCTGCGCCCGTTTCTCGAGGCAGCAGCAGCCGAGTATCATGCCAACGTCGGAGATGCAATTATCCTACCGGCAACTTATCCAGGCTCGTCACGCTTTTGGCAAAATAACTTTGAAGGCAAGCATGTGAGTTGTAACATAGACTGACAGTCGTTTTAGACTCCATGGCCATAGTTCGCACATTCGGGTGCCCTGATGTTTTCGTCACTATGACGTGTGAGTTTCTTGAAGCTACTCATTAATTACCTGGCCTGTGCTAAGATCGCAATTGACTGTTAAAAATGACTTTGACACGGTGTACACTTGCTAATAGCATGTTCTGCAGGTATCGCTTCCTGGCCTGAAATAGTGGACGTGATTAAATTCACGAATGCTAGCGGCGAGGAGCACTTTCCGCCATCAACGGATCGGCCTGACATAGTTGCAAGTTATGTTTGTCTTGCTTGTATCCGAAAATATAGTTCCTTTTAGGGTGTTTGACCAAAAAAAGGATGCGCTTGTGCAGGAACTTCAGACGTGTTTCGGCAGACTTGTTGCTTGGATCTACGTGATCGAATTCCAGGTATGTAGAGCACAAAGCACGAATGGGCTACGGCCACGGCCACGAATGGCTATGGGCCACGAACGGGGTGGGTGTGGAAGTGGTGCGCGTAGGGGATCAGTGGCAAAATCTAAGCTTGGGAAAAACGGTTTTAGGTGAGACATTGTCATTTAGTTTAGATAAGCGAGATGTTCTGATGATGTAATTTAGAAACGAGGCCTGCCGCATATGCACCTAATCGGTACGCTCGCGCAGGACTCAAAGTTTCGCACAATGGATGAGGTTGACCGCTCAGTTGCTGCGCAGATACCGTGTGCTGACGCTGATCCCGTGCTACACGCGCTCGTCGCAAAACACCACGTCCACGGACCTAACTGCGCCTCAAACCGACGTGCGATGTGCAAGAACGACAAAGGTTTCTGTCGGTGGGACTTCCCGAAACCGTTCCGGCAGTCGACTCGCATCAACGAGGATGGGCGCGTTGAGTACGCGCGACCGGATAACGGACGACGTATTAGTCTTGGCACAGCTGGCGCGCCTGTATGGGCTACGAACCGAGATATTTCCTCCTACTGCCCACGCTTGCTCAAGCGGTTTGCCTGCCACATACACGTCGACATCGTAATGGGATCAAGTGCCGTTAAATACCTGTATAAATACTGGTAAGCTTTTCGTCAAGTTTTGGTTGATGCGTTCCGGTTACTACTTACTATGGACGTTTAGCTACAAAGGATACGACCGCGCGAAAATCGAGCTCAGCACCGACAAGACGACCGTTAGCTATGATGAAGTTGCTCAGCACGAGGATGCTCGCTGCGTCACTGCCCCAGAAGCGATGTGGCGGCTTCAGAGAAGGAAGTTGCAAGCGAAGAGTCACTCCGTTTCTTGCCTTGAAGTCAACCTGCCAGGACAGTGTGTGCGGAAGCACAACCAGCTGACGGCCTACTTCGAGCTGAACAAAACGGATGCGTCTGCAAGGTCCCTATACTACGCACAGGTAAGGGAATACTAATGTGTTCATTGATTTGTCTTCCACTTGCTCACCAGGTGCACCAGCCCTTATTAAATCATTCTGGTGAATGATACACCTCTCGAAACTTTGAACTCTACTTCCTCATGTGCCACAAGTAATTTCTCTGGCCCATAACCGTTAGGTCCTCTTTCAGTCTCTGTTGAATATCATTCTCCGTGCTACCTGACCACTTAGCCATTTTAATTGCAGATTCCTCTAAATTATGTCTTCGAGGCTGGCACGTGGAAGCGCAGAAAACGACACCGCAAAGTGGTTACGCGACTCGCGAACGCAAGTCCGAAGAACACCGAGCGATTTCACCTGCGCCTCCTTCTGTTGCATGTGAAAGGAGCCACATGTTTCGACGACCTGAAGTCCTTTGACGGCCAGCAATGCCAAACATTCGCTGAAGCGTGCCTCCGACGTGGACTGACAACGGATGACTCGGAATGGGAGCGAACTCTCGACGAAGCCGTGGGGTGGCAGTTTCCGCGGCAGTTGCGAATGCTTTTCGCTTGCATACTTGTTCATTGTATGCCGAAGTGTCCAAAGGACCTATGGACAAAGTTCAAGCAAGATGTCTCCGAGGACCTGCGTCGGACTCACGGTGATGAGGAAGGAACTCGAATGGCGTACGCACTGATCGTCGAGCACCTCGCGTCTATGGGCAAATCTCTTGCGGACTTTCCTGACATGCCACAGCTCGAAGGAAGTCGATGGTCGCTCGAGACCATTGACGTCGTGGCAGAAATCGCGGAAGCCAGACGTCTTTACGAGAAGCTTAATCGTGACCAGAAGGCGATAGTCGACGAAGTCATAGCGGCTCTTGCCAATGGCAACCCTAGCCGTGCAAGGTGTTACTACGTAGACGGGCCGGCCGGCGTAGGGAAGTCTTTTACGTACAAGTAAGTTGAGTTTGTCCAAGTACCTTGTCTTGTCTTCTGTGGTCATTGTCCAATTTAGAACAATCTTTCATTGCGTAAGAGCCATGGGCAAACGGTGCATCACTACTGCGTCGACGGGTATCGCCGCAACTGTCCTCCCCTGTGGGCGCACTTGGCACTCGCTGTGGAAGCTTCCTATTCCCGTGACATCCGTCTGCGAGTCCGGCGTCAAGAGGTCACCCGAACTCATCGCGACAGACGTGATCATACTTGATGAGGCACCCATGACAACTCGATTTGCGCTTGAAGCAGCGGACAGGAAGTTGCGGGAGTTACGTCGGTGTAATCTTCCTTTCGGCGGAGCTATATTGATTCTGGGTGAGGCAGCGAACAAAATAATCGTAATCGCCTCATTGCAGGTGGCGACCACCGTCAGTGCATGCCTATCAAGGCCGGTGCAGTAAAGTCAGAACTGCTTGATCTGTGCATTAAAAGCAGCAACCTGTGGGAATGCTTTGCCGTTCGTCGACTAACGCAAAACGTGCGTCTGGAAGCAGGTCAAGAGACATTTCGTCAGTGGCAGATGAGTGTCGGAGACGGCGAGAACCTTCGCGGCGATGAGGGACCAATTGAGATTCCAACAGAGTGTCAGTTCCAAGGAGACTTAGTGCATGAAGTCTACCAGAATCTCATCGACGACGACGTGCCGGATGATCTCTTGGTCGACTACGTTCGTGATCGATGCATCTTGGCCGTAATGAACGACGCAGTGAAGAAGTACAACAATGAAGTCACGGCACGAATGCCTGGAGAACTCTGCACGTACTCAAGCGTCAATCGAATGAATCCGGACTGCACAAACTTCGCGCATCAAATTCCGGTGGAGACGATGGAAGCGTACGATCCACCGGAACTTCCTCCGCATTCTCTCCAGCTCAAGAAAAATTCGCTGATCATTCTTCTACGAAACCTTGATGTAAAGCGATCTCTCTGCAACGGCACTCGGTAAGAATCTGGCAGTACGCTGACCACCAGACTGTGTACCCAGATTTCGGAAAGCGCTCGGTACCAAATTCAAGGCCCGATTTGGGCCCCGCTCGGGTCGGCCCTTTTCTAGACTTGGTCATTTTTATGGCACAATTTTGCCTCATAGGCGCACTATAGTGTACAATAGCGTATACAATTTGCTAACTACCATTGTCTAGGTTGTTGGTAACCCGTCTTGGCCAACGGGTCATTGAAGCGGTCCACGTTATGGATGGCCGTCGCGGCGAGAAAGTTTGGATACCGCGAATCGTGCTGGAGTCCAATGGTGATCGCGTGCCATTCCGGTTCAGGAGAATACAGTTTCCTGTCAAACCTGCTTGGGCCCTGACAATCAACAAATCACAAGTAAACGAATACGCTCGCAAGCAAGCCATTCAGGTGCTTGATTTAGGGTCAAACATTCACCATCGTCGGACTGGATTTGACGCAGCCGGTCTTCTCCCATGGACAGGTGCTTAACTTACTGTTGAACGGGTCTATTTGTAAGTTTTAGGCTTACGTTGGCGTGTCTAGAGTCCGGCGCATGGACGGCCTGCGCGTTCTTATGCCACCTATGGCCAGCGTTATTAACGTGGTTTTCAAGGAAGTACTGTCTGACCATTTCGGGATTGCGTAGAATTGCCTTTTGCGTATTGTTAACGCGTAGGCTTTGATATGTTCAGTAAAGACATCTAGCGCTTGCCTTGATATGCACCTTTGAGTATGCCACTCAGTTCTACTTTTGTTTGGATTGGCAAGATTGCTTGGTGCACGCCACTATAGATGCCAAAGCATAGTCCCAAGCGCAAGTTGCCAAAAGCGCGGCAAAACCTCTACCTTCGTGGGTCACTAAAACAAACAGGATCTTTCCTCTTCCTTACAAATTTGTTTTCATCTGCTTGTTTACTTGCTAAGCTAAAGCCGAGACAGCCGTGGAATTTTTAAAAAGACCGACCTACGTGCATGACGGCACGTCAAACAGAATTAAAATGTAAAGCTTGTGGAAAGTTGAACATGTTCTAGGCTCTTTCACTAAATCGCCTTTTGTAGGAATGCAACCACTGATATACGGCGGCACTATGCTCACAACGACCACCGTCGAACTGCTGCAGATAGTACCGGCTCGAAAGAATGTGTATGTCCGGTTTTTTGTAGTTGGCGTGCAGCTGTGCTCTTTTAGGACCGTTGTGATGAAGGTGCTTGAGATGGAGGAAAGATCGTTTCCGGCAAAGAGAGAAGGAAACCCACCCAGTCGGCGGCTAACAGTGAAGCTCCAGAACGACGAGGAGGAACTGCTTAAGCTGGTTGTGTGGGGCGACCAGATCAACGGATTCACTGACGTCGTGAAGGTTGAAGGAGTAAGTGACTATACTTGTGACTTGTGGGAGTTTCTATGGTCGTTTAGCTCTACGAATTCTCCGGCTTGTTCGCCAACGAAGTCTATCGGCCCTCGCGCTTTGGACACCTCGAAGCGGAAGTGGTGTTTCGCCGGGAGAGCCGTGTCAAGCAGATCCAGCCGCGATACATCATTCGTGGCCTGCAGCTGCTTGATGAGCACCTCATTGACCCATCCACATCGTGGAGAATCCGTAGGCTTACCTTTTCGAGGCCTAAGTTAGTCTTAATAAGTTCAGGTTGCTGCGGAAAGGTTGTGAAGGCATTCGAGCACTACTACGAAAGGGACACTGGCCTTAGCGGTGACATACTCGTTGGTCAGTCGCTTGTGATGCAGGTTGTCGTGCATGGCGTTCCTGGGTGTTACCTGCAGTCGTTTCCTGTCGGAACGCAGGTGGAGCTCAAAGGACACATCTCGCAGAAGGGTATGGTTTTGTCTTCATATGTTTGGTTAGGCGTTGCCTGAAAGTACGTTATGCTAACAAACAGTTTCTCGACCTTAGATAACAGTCGGTTATGCGTTGACAGCCTCCTCTCCCATATTGTGCTACCATTCGTTCTGGGGTGTTCCTTAACGTGGTGTTTTAGGCAGCCTTGTCGAGCTTGACGTCCAGTGGGCCGACGTTTGTAGCTCAGATCGTTTGCCCAAGAGGGTTCTGCCGACAGAGGTCACACCGACTACCCCTTCTGCGCGTACGAGCTACAGCAGTTCATCTGCCCTCGAAGTTAACAGTAGCGTTGGACGGCTTCCCTGCACCGTCAACAATCCTTTGACGAAGAAGTACGACGCCAATGCTGGGAGTGTTTACTCCTCTCCGCAGCCGCGTTGGTCTCAGGATCCTGGTAGCGCTACTTCTTCTGCGAGGTCTCACTCTGCTGTTACAACGACAAATGGAACGCCGCGTTCGAGCCGTCCGTACGGCCTTGACATTCCCGGCTACTACGGTAAGCTTCAACGTTACCCAAACAATGCGACAAGCCGAACAAGTCTTCGTTTAGAATTCCTCGGTACGCTTACTACACAGTTCTACTACGACGCAGAGCTTGAAGTCTTCATCGGGAGCGTTACGGTCACGGGCCGTAGACCCGTCGTGCCTCTCCGCGTGCAATCACGCAATCTGCTTGATGCCATCAAAGCACATCTGCGTGTTGGTTCGCAGATCGTGGTTAAAGGCCGTGTGTACCTCGAAGGTATCTATTCCTGTGAAGCTATGGTGAGTTTGAATCGCTTTAGGGCGAACGCTGTTCATGGTTACTGACGAAGACGGTGGCATCTTGCCCGAAGGCTATGAAGAGGACACGAGCCTGGAAATCTCGAAGGCCGTCGACATCCGCGGTTCTGACTGCAAAACTCACCGTAAGGCTCTTAATTGCTTGCGAAGCCAAATGTATTCTTTAGGCATCGTTTGCAAGATTGTGGATGAGTTCGTGGCCGAAAACGACGGTGCCGACTACGTTGGCAACGTCGTCATTGAAGACGAGGAAATGCTGTCCATTGAGCTCACTTTGTCGGGCGTCCCTGACGGAAAAGTTCACCTGCTTTGCCGTATGGCCGAACTGGAAGTTGTGGGACGTATCTGCGGAGATGGTAAACGACAAACTTGTAGCGCATAAATTTTGTTTTTGTTTAGATTGGGAGTTGCAAATGCGCTGCGAATGGACTGACGTAACCATCCTCAGCGAGGCTAAGGTTTGCACTAGCGTCTGTTTCTTAGCTCTAGCAAGTGTCTTTTTAGTCAGCAGAGTCGTCTCCGAGATCCGTCGCAGAGCAAAATCCAGTCACGCACAACTCTGACACCAGCGAGGAGCCCAAGAGCCCGGTCAACCTTGAAGAAGACTCTGAAAGTACGGTGCTCGTTCAAGGACCCTCGCAGGCGGAGGTGGTTCATATCGGCAATGTCGATGGAGCGGGAATGGTAACGTTGCAGTCAATGAGTCCGCATTGCTTATGGCACATTTTCAAGGTCGTTGCGGCTCTCGCAAAACCGATCAAGGTCGAGAAACCCGACGACCCAGCTCAGTTCACGGCTGCCGGACTCGGTTGCGTTCCTCCTCAGCGAAAGGTGAATTTACTGTGCGTTGTAATTCTTTACTGTTCTGATTTAGCGCAACCCATCAACAAGGAAGCGGCAGACCTCGGTTCTCGAGACCGTGCTCAACAACACCAAGCAAAGGAAGTCAGAAGTCGTCAAGGCGAATGATCTGGTCGCTTAGTCTGTATATTCTTCAGTCTTGTTGGTAGTCTACTGTTGTCGCACATCTCATTTCTTTGCCAAAACCACTTGTTTTACCTTTGCTGTACACCATGTGCCCTTGAAAATTTGGTCTCTTGTTACCGGACGCATTCGATATCGTTTACAGGGTATCGTTCTACTTCTGAGGTTTGTCCGTACGTGGACGCTATAATGCCTGTATATTGCAGCTCGAAGAAGTAAAAGAGGTCCAGAAGCCAGTAATTCCAGAAAATTTTATATGGGTAGGCAAGCATACAATCCGAAGGAAGAACTTTCCGTTAAAATGCAAGTACATTACGGGGCACAACCTCTGCCCGGCGAAGCCGGGCCATTCGCTAGTTCCTATAAGGTAGAGAGCGGAAAGCCGAAGCCGTAATCGTATGGCGTACACGGCTGATATCCGTGCTCCGTACTCCGTACCGTGCCAGAGCTCTACGAAGACATCAGGGGCCATAATACGGTTCCGCACATCAAAGATCCCGCGTGCTGTCCTCCGTACCGCATCTGTGCCGTACTTGCCGTTCTCGTGCGGTACGAAGACGGTGCGGACACAATACGTCACGGTCATAGAAACGGTCTCTGTTCTCTGTACTTTGCTGACCTCGTCATCAAGTACTCCGTACCGTGTTATTTGTACGGTACGGGTCGGTACGGTACGACCACCGATCTTTGCACGAGCACAACTACTACTTGAGAAAACACAGCATACGCAAAGCTTACTTACCTTGTGCTTCGTGATAAGACCCGTGTCGGGGTACGTCTCGTTGCTGTGCTGAATCCACGTCCATTTCGGCCCAAGTATGTCCGTTATGTTCTTCAATGCGCCAGGGCGGACTTCCTAAAGAGGCTTCGTACATTGCTTGTCGGTAACGATGAACTCTGTGCTGTGTAGAAAGTTTCTAGTCTGCAGACAAGCGAAAATTGGCGCAGGTAACTCATTTTTGACTTAAATTCAGGCGTGACAAATGCACAAATTAACGGTTTCAAACATTAATTCGATGCGCGTGTGCATAGAATACAGGGTAAAGGGTACAGGGCATTAGGGTGGTCTCGTCCAAAGGGATTTTACGCCATTCCGAACTCACAACATCCAAGCATACCTGAAGACCGACGACGTCGGGATCGTTGACGAGAATGTGCTTGGCAATCTTCGCGATTCCATTCTCGACTCTTGTACCGGATTTCCAGATGTTGAAGGTCATCACGCGAAGCGGCCTCCCGGTAAGCTTCGATGCTCGAGCCGCCCGCGCCTCACTTCCACTGGCCATTAAGTGGTAAGCCACGAAGAAGGCCGTAAAAGACGCGACGACGAAAGTGACCGCAAGTCGCATCGCGGCAGAGGCAAGTCCGTAGGGCGACGAAAGAGAAAGCGACGATCCGCGTCGTCGTAAGCGTCCGCGAGGGGGGCACTAAAAGGCTGAAAATTTAGTGAAAAACCATGTATGAAGTTCTCGCTTGTCGAAATACCTAACGTAGTTCTCAGGCTAGTATTACGCATAGGTTAGAGCCAAAAACAAACTAAAGGTTCCTCCGTTAGGAAGAAGCAAAATAATTCGGTAGCTAGCGTCGAAAAACTTAGCGAAAATGCGGGATAAAAGCATCGCCTGCGCCTGGAAGGCGCTCCAGAATAAGCCAGCGAAAGCAAAAAGGGCGTTCAACAATGCGTTGCCGGTGACCGGCGCGTCGCGACCGACAGCGGCCGACTGGGGATGACGACTACCACGCAATGCAGTGCGTGCTCCGTTGGGTGCCCTTTCGGTGCATACGCGGCCCGTGAACGCGGAAGGACGCCGAACAAACAAAATATGCAAAGCAAGTGCAAGCGCGGCTGGAAAGGGCTAATAGATGACATAACGAGCGTAACAAATGGAAACTTGGGATGAACAGACTTACTTTTTTGCGACGAGCACAATTAAATTTGAAAAGTAAGAAGATTCCCCTAAAAATAACGAGGCATTTCCAAAGGACTGCTCCGTACTGGCAGCGAATCGTAGATTCAACCAGGGCGTGATCCTATGAGCACATTGCAGGCACCCACATGTTTGTGA
Source organism: Aphelenchus avenae (assembly GCA_020875895.1). Classification (NCBI taxonomy): domain Eukaryota; kingdom Metazoa; phylum Nematoda; class Chromadorea; order Rhabditida; family Aphelenchidae; genus Aphelenchus; species Aphelenchus avenae. The sequence continues at coordinate 157,813 of JNEY01000140.1, read as the reverse complement.
GCCAGACGCTTGAGTGTCCCGCAAAACTTGAGCTATCCCATAAGCCAAGTGATGCCTAGATGCTCTGTCGCGCCTAATTCTCTTCAAATTCTGCTTCGAATGGTGGGAACTGCGTAAGTGAAGCTTATCTTTTTGAAGACTACCTTTATTCGATCCGTCTAGCTTAAAATACTAAAGTCCAGCGCACCCGCTTCGAGTAGCGCGGCGAATGACAAGCGGGTTCGAGGAATATCTTACTAATGCTTTTCAGCATCCGCACAAGTCTAGGCCTGCGCTCAGGCTAGGCTTACGCTCAGGCTTTTGCTCATTACCTAGGCTTAGGGACGTCAACGCCCAGGCGTGGATTAAAACTATGTCCTGGGGGACCAAAAGCCCGGTTCATATTTATGCAGAGGCCCATAACCCGCGAGCCAAACTGCGGGATCCGGTCGCCCTGCGTGCAGCATTCGTCATCCTCACTCGGCGCAACGAAAGATTCCTTCGCCGCTTTCTGGCTTGTCCTCGAATGCTGGCTTTTGCAACTGAACAGTTTACAAAAGGTTTAGTCATTACTTGGTTTATGCTGGGTTGCACGCTCAAAAATCGAAATAGTTTTCTGATTTTGCTTGGCGTTTACACAAATGAGAGCTTTTTCTCCAAACCAAGTCGGCTCAACGTTTGACGTAATTCTTGCGCGCATTCATTCAGCTGAATTAAGTATTGTACATCATCTAGAGCATTGTTGTTTAGGATGAACCTCAACGACGCGGACCTGGCCAAGAGCCTGGAGTGCCCGGTCTGTCTGGACATTTTCGACGAGCCTAAGCTTCTCAACTGCGGGCACACGGTCTGCCAGAAATGCGTGGACAAGATCAGGACTGCGGCAAATGCTGGCCCGGGACGTGACGGCAACTCCATCAAGTGCCTTGCGTGCGGCGGAGAGACGCAGATCCCACCAGAGGGTTTTAAGACCAACTACAACCTGGTCGGTAAGTGGCAAAGCGTATTAGACGGAATGCACCTACAAGTCATCTTGAAAGAAGCAAGCTTCGGTGTGGCTCGGCTACAGTCGCCTTTTTAGATCTCGTGTGTCGTGCCCAGAATCCGCTAGTGGACGTCTGTGCTTGCAACGGCTGTGGAAAGCAGGAAACGGTAGACGACATGTTCACTTGCCACACTTGCCAGGAGACGCTCAAACTGCAAACCGGTACTTGAGGAAGTGTTTGATTCATGGCGTTTTAAATTTGTTTTCTAGCTCTGGTTTTGCTCTCTATGTGCGATGAAGCAGCACCGCGAACACACGACGTCCGAGTGCAACAAGGCGACGCAGAACCAGATCCGGGAAGCGTACGAGGGCATAAACGCTCGTTGCAGCTTGGCGGACGGGTACGTCGGTCTCACGATGTCGCGTTTCAACGGAGCCTTGAAGGAGACGGAGCTCATTTCGCAGGTTTGTTTCGTCCTGCGTGGTTGCGCAATCAGATTTATCTGGTCATACTTCATGAGAATCATGAGCTACGAGAACCGAAGCTGACCGAACGTGCCCCGTTTAGCTGCTGAACCAGCAGAAACGTAGCTTATCGCAGCTCAAAGCACGCGTCGAAGGCGCCAGCAACGATCTTACGCAGGACGACCTGGCTGCGTCACTGCAAGCAGCAAACGATTTGGAGCAGGAGATTGAGCAGGTCTGTCTGGCTGTGACCCGTCGTACCACGTACCTGTTAATAATGTACAGCCGTTACAGCCGTGCTAAACGACGTAATTCAGGCCTCAACTTTCGCCAACGAAGCCGGCAAAGATCTCGAAAGCGATTTGCGTAAATGTCGCGAAAAGCTTGAGAATCTGCTTCACAAGCAACACGAGCAGGGCCCTGCAGTGGCGGAACATAGCGGAACATCGGACGAGGAGGAGCCCACGGAGACGGAAGGCAGCGGAACGTCGCGCAACTTAATTGATCTCGGCGAATTCGAAGACGATCAAGAGGTGAACTCGCGATGATATCCCACTAACTTCCACATTTTTCAGGAAATCGAGCTTACCCTGCGCCGTATCGACGCGATTCCAGATCTTTCGAGGTTCTCCCAGATTCAGGTATGTACTCACATTCTCTCAGAACACATTAATGAACGAAATTGTTTAGGTGCTCGGTTTCCATGACAATCTCCTCGAATCCATCAACAACAACACCATTCATGCGACACTGACGGAGCTGAAACTGCACGACAATCTGATCACGGAGATCCGCGGTTTGGACGCGCTGGTAAACTTGGAAACCCTGGACCTCAGCTATAATCGCCTAAAGAAGATCGAAGGTCCGTCGTCTTCTCCCTTGTTTCGGCGTATTCGCTAGACTGTTCTTCAGCGATCGTGCTTTAGGCCTCACCAAGCTCGTCAAGCTGCAGTGCATCGAGCTTCAGCACAACAGTATCGAGAAGATCGAGGGCCTCGAGACGCTCGTCAACTTGAAGCTGCTTGCGTTGAGCGACAATCGCATCAAGACAATCGAGAACCTGGCCAACCAGCACAACCTCCAGAGGCTTTACCTCGGCAGGAACAGGATTCGCAAGATCGAGAATGTCTCCCACCTCACAAAACTCCGCGTGTTCAACGCTTCGGTAGATCGCTCCTGCTTTAGGAATAGTTCAAATCGAGCCATTTCAGGAAAACCTCATCACGAAGCTGGAGAGTCTCGACACACTTGTGGATTTGGAAGAGCTTTGCGTGGCCGAGCAGGGAATCGAGACTTTCGACGGCATCCAGAAGCTGGCAAGTGTAGTTGTTGAACGCTAACAAGTAGACGCTTTTGTCTAGCGCAAGTTGAAGCGGATCGATGCTGCCAAGAACTCGATCGCTAGCCTCCACCACTTGGATCATTTGCAGCAGCTGGAGCGCCTTTGGGTATGTTTTGCATTTTTTCTAATTTTTTTTAAAAGTGTTATTTAGCTTAACGACAACAAAATCTCGCGCTGGTCTGAGGTGGACAAACTGGCCAAGCTCGCAAAACTGGACCATGTCTGGCTGGGCGGCAACCCAATCCAGGCTCAGGATCACAGTACCTACCGAAGCAAGGTCTTCCTGGCTCTCGAGCAGGTCACCCAAGTCGACGGCATTCCGCGATGCTAACTTATTTTCGGTGCTACAGCTGTGTCATTCGTTGTCATGTCGGGACGGGTTCATTTATTGCGACTTCTCGTGGACCAGTAAAAGTTTAAGACAGTCCATGCTAGTGCAGGGATTAGTGCATGAAGCCTGAAGTTGAACTTGGCGGGTCATGTCTTTTCGTCACGTTCACGAGCGTGACAAGCTTCGATGGAATCCTGGGCGTCAGTATGAGCTTCTAACAGAGCTTCCAATAGTGGTACGCATGTGGCTGATGCCCTTTCCATGTTATTTCCGAAAGAAAAACTATAACCCGCCTTTACCTAAGTTCTAAGCCTGAGCTAAATTCGCATAACTACTGGACACAAACTGCTAGGAGCCAGCCAATAAGAGGTAAATCAAATGGGTGCCTGATTTGGCTTCCTGAAATCTGAAGCGTGTATTCATTGTCATACTTGCTGATCGTCCTAAAATGGACCCATCATTCCTTGTCTCTCAGCTATTAATTCCTGGCCACTGTTAATTACGCGACGATTTCGTTGAGTCAAGGAAGAATGCGTTCTAGCCACTGCAATTTGCTGCTTCTCTTGTTGGCTGCGCTATGACTCTGCTATTTGCTGTTGCTTTCCTGTAACAACGGGGTTTTCTTGAAGCTTTTCTTGCTGAATTTCTCCGACTTATTGAGGCCACAGAATGGAAAAAGCCGAAGCGGAACTCTTGTCGTCGGTCCTGGCGACACTCCGCCAAGGCTTCTGGTCTTGCTTCCGCCGCTTGCTGTAACCTTTCGAACACAGCCGCTTTCTGGCTTGTTCTGGACTGTTGACTTTCGCAACTGAACCGTTCACGAAAGAGCTTAGTCCTAACTCACTTTAGGAGGGTCTATACTCTCAAAAATCGGAAAATGTTTCGATGCTAAGACTTAATGTTCTAATTTTTCTTTGACACTTAACCTGTCCGCTTCAAGCAAGCCGGTTCAACGTTTGATAAAATCCTTGCGTGCATGCATCCACCCGAAATAAGCATTGTATATCTATTGCTGTTTCATAGCTAAGTACCGTTGCTGTTTAGAAATGGACCTTAACAACTCGAATCTGGTCAAGGACTTGGAGTGCCCGATCTGTCACGACATCTTCGACAAACCGAAGCTTCTCGTTTGCGGGCACACGATCTGCCAGGAGTGCGTGGACAAGATCGTTGCGACACGTCACAGTGGGGCTAATGCTGGCCAGGGACAGGACCAGGACCGCCTGAAGTGCCCTCTGTGCGACAGAGAGACGGAGATCCCTCCAGACGGGCTTCCGACCAACTACAGCCTGGTCGGTAAGTGGCAAAGCTCAATGGTTGGAAATTCACTAGCGTTGGGCCACGCTTTGGGTGCCGCTACCGGTATAAAATAAGCTCAGCGATAACTGCTAATGAACTGCAGCAGCTAAGAACAGCTGGTAAACTGCTAACCTAGCTATAGCTATGTAGTGCTAGGAGCTTGGTAGGTAGGCATTGCTGACGAATCGTCTTTCAGCTCTCGTACACCGTGCACAGAAGCCGCTCGTGGACGCCTGTGCTTGCAACGGCTGTGGAAAGCAGAAACCCGTGGCCGCTATGTTCACCTGCGAGACCTGCGAGGAGGCACTCGACTTCAAACCGGTACTTTATGCGATAACGTGTAGCGTCGTCAGTTTCCCCTTCAGATATGGATTTGCGCTCTGTGTGCGATGAACCAGCACCGTGATCACAGGACGTCCAAGTGTAGCAAGGCAACCCGGCAACAGATCGAGGAAGCGTGCCAGGGCATAGCGGACAGCGTCAGCTTGGCGGACATGCATGTCGGTCTCACGATGTCGCATCTCAGCGAAGCCCTGGGGAAGACGGAGGTCATTTCGCAGGTTCGTGTACTCGTCCCCAGTAATGCACCACCAAATTTCCCTCGTCACATTTCAAGGGAATTGAGGCTTGTCAGAAGCGCACCTAACTAACGTGCTGGTTTAGCTGCTGAATGAGCAGAAACTCGGCTTTTCGAGGCTCGAAGCACTGGTCAAAAACGCCGACGACTACCTTACTCAGGAAGACTTGGCCGCGTCACTGCAAGAATCGACCGAGCTGAGCCAGAAATTTCAGCAGGTGCGACTCTGCCAGGATCCGGCTGGGCTGTTTCACTATGATTTAAGACTTGTACGCAAAGGGAATGCTCAGAAAAACTAGGGCGTTTCGTTTGGAAGCCTGACCGAAACTGTCAGCACTGTTCGTTCTGCGTGTAAACATGACTTGATTTAGGCCTCAGCCTTCGCCAACGAAGCCGGCGAGGGTCTCAAAAGCGTTTTGCTTAACTTCAACAAAAAGCTGGAGGGGCTGTTTCCGAAGGAACGGGATGAGCAGCCCATGGAGACGGGAGACAGCGAAGCGTCGGACGAGGAGGAGCCGGTGGAGACGGAAGACAGCGAGACGGCACGCGTCATCTATGACCTCAGTAAATTCGACGATGGCCGAGAGGTAATGTCGCGATAGTTTTCCTCAGAGTTCTCCCCATTGCGCGATTCCTCCTTTTTTTAGGTAATCAAGCTCACCCGACGCCATATCCGTGTTCAGGTATGCACGTACTCTTCAAGACATGTTGAATAACCCGAATGTTCAGTCGCTCGGTTTCCGTAATAACCTCCTCAAGTCGATCAACGGAAACATCATTCATGTATCGCTGACGGAGCTGAACCTGTACGGCAATCAGATTACTGAAATCCGGGGCCTGGACGCGCTTGCGAACCTGGAGGTCTTGAACGCCAGCTTTAATGACCTGAAGAAGATCGAAGGTTCGTCCTCTACTGCCTTTATTGGAGCAATTAGGAATTCGCATCCTCAAGAAGATTCTTAGATGAATGCGTTCTAGGCCTCACCAGTCTCGTCAAGCTGAAACGCCTCTACCTCAAGCGCAACGTTATCGAGAAGATCGAGGGCCTGGACATGGTCGTTAACTTGGAGCTGCTTGACCTTGACTACAATCGTCTGAAGAAGCTCGAGGGCCTCGACAACCAGCGCAACCTCCGTGAGCTTTATCTGGGAAAGAACGAGATCAGCAAGATAGAGAATATCTCGCACCTCACAAAGCTCCGCGTGCTCGCCATTGAGGTAGATTGTTCCTGCTCTATGAATAGCTCTAACTGAAATTTTTCAGGGAAACCGCATCACAAAGCTGGAGAACCTCGACGCGCTTGTGGACCTGGAAGTGCTTTGCGTGGCCAAGCAGGGAATCGAGACTTTCGACGGCATTCAGAACCTGGTACGCACTGCGCACTGTCTATGTCTAAGTTATTAACGTCATTGCCAAAATGTGTGCTACGCGTTCTTGTGGAGCGCAACCTTAGTGCCACTAAATCCTACATTATTCAAAGAAGGTTATCAAGACAAGGAGATTAGGTTGCATACGCTTCTGTTTAGATCAGTTTGAAGCTGCTCGATGTGGCCAAGAACTCAATCGCCAGCCTCGACCACTTGGATCATCTTCAGCAGCTGCAGGCCCTTGGGGTACGTGCTGCGCCTATTTTCTCTCTATTAGCATTAAGACAGGCATGAGGATCGAGGAGATACTTGAACTGAGGTGGGACTGGAACGCCGTGACTTTTCGTTACAGACGTCATCACAAGGCCTTATGAGCATGGCTGCTGCTGACGTTTTATGTTTTGTCACCGACAGCAACGCCGTGTAACGACAGGGACCCAACTTAAAGAAATGAGCTTATTTTGTGCGTGCCCAAAAACCGTTTTTGAGTGACGAGGTAGCACGTTGGAGAGCGCAAACGGCTCCGAACATGCCCGAAAAAAGAAGCTTAAAACGCTACACCTTCGGTAACCTTCAAGGCGAATCTGCAGCACCTCGGTAGTGTTTCAGCAGGCTGTTAGTTGAACGTTGGCTAATTAAGTCAAGGAAGAACGCGTGCTTTTATCGCTACAATTTATTGCTCCATATCTCTGCTATCGCTATGCCTCCGCGCTTCTACGGAACGCTAATTTATAACTGCTTTTCTGCTCCACGTGGATCCCTCTTAAAGCTTTTATTTGCTGAATTCCTTCCGCTTATTGGGGCCAAATACAAGAATAAGCCGACGCCGCAAGCTTCGCCCCGGTCCCGGTGACACTCCGCCAAGGCTTGCGTCAAGTCTCGCCTTCGCCGCTTGCTGTACCTTACGCAACCGCTTTCTGGCCTATTCTCGTCTGCTGTTTTTTTCGCAACTAACGTTTTTCGACAAAAATTAGTGAAAAATTAATCTTGCAGGACCTGTACGTGTAAAACTTGAGAAACGCTTTGGCATTTCACTTGATTTGCAACTTTTTGTTCTAATATCGATTGAAAAACCGTCGGAATTCTCTGTCTTCTGACGCTTCAGCGTAAAACTGACGCCTAAACACATCCATTTTTTAGAGCATGACTAGCCTCTCGAAAAATCATTTGTTATCCTGTCATCCCATCACGTTAAGCCTAAATCAGAATTCATTTAACGTCTCTTCTCCACGGAAAACCGGCGCGTTTTAAGCTGTTAGAGGCCGCGTTTAAAGCATACTTGGAAGCTGCGTGTTCTTGTTAATTTGGGTTCTATAATTCTTGACTATAAAGTTTCCTTTCAGGCTTCGCCATGCTCCGAATCGCCGCCTCGAAACTTGTGCCTGCGAGGAGCATCGTCCAGCGACTCCTCGTCGCCAATGCTTCCACCTCAAATGCGCTCCTACAGCGCCCGGCGGCTTCCGACGACCTCTGGGACCGAAGCGAACGTCGGTCGTACGGCAGTGAGGACGGAGCTCGGACGTCTCAAAGGGGCCAGTTCCAGGACAACCGGCGAAGTGAGAGATATAGGTAAGCGGAAAAATGGGATACTAGGCCTTAGCATCCGACTGAGCTGCGACTGAGCCTTGCTTAGGCCTGAACAAAGCCTAACCTTCAGCATGTTCCTACCTTATGGTTATGACTAAGCTTAAGCCTGTGCGTAAGACTAAGCCGCTGGCCTGGCCAGGAACTATAGCTTTTAGCCAAACCCACTGCATCCTAGCCCGCGCATAAAGCTTAGTCTAGTCCAATTTCGACGTATGCCGGAGCTTGAGCATTGCCTGAATTCTACGACTTATCCCAAGCCTGGTCTTAAGCATGTGTTGTGAAATTCGGCGTCATAAAAGCTCTGTGGTTTCATACGTATAATGCGTCTTTCCTTTAGCAGCGGACAGAACGCTCGTCCGTACAAGCAGTCCGATGACCACTACGGCAGGAACAACTTCGGCAACGTGCGCGGCTTCGGAGGGCATCGCGGCGGCGGCAGCGCCACTTCGAGGAGCGAGATCGGCACCGGGGTGAGGCCCGTAGACTTCTCCGAGGCATCCCTGCAGCCCGTCGAGAAGAACCTCTACGAGGAGCACCCCGAGACGGCCGCACGCAGCCAAGAGGAGGTAGACCGCTGGCTGGACGAGCAGCAAGTGACGCTGAAGGGAGGACATCGTCCGAGACCGGTCCTGCAGTTCTCGGAGCTCAACATTGACGGTACGAGTTTGCCTGAACCATGTTCCCTAAGGCGCCCTAAGTGGTACTAGTATGTTATACGGGGCAGGGGGGAATGTATGAACTTTGAAATAATTTCATCTTGGTAAACTGGCCCTCTGGGAGGCTGGCCTGTTTGAGTCTCCTACAGCCATCTATAATGTTCGTTCCGTGTGCCACGCTCTTGCATTGCTACTTTAGAGTCACTGCGCAGCAAGCTGTCGAAGAGCTTCGACGCGCCGACCTACATCCAGTCCATCTCATGGCCGGTGGCTCTTAGCGGACACGACATGGTCTCCGTGGCACGCACCGGTTCCGGAAAGACGCTTGGAGTACGTTTCCGACGTTTATCATCGACTTTAACTGTGGTTGCAGTTCATGGTCCCTGGAATCGTGCACGCGAAGAGCCAGCCTCAAGCTGTGGCTCGAGGCCAACGCTCTTCGGACGGGCCCGTCGCACTCGTACTCTCGCCGACCAGAGAGCTGGCACAACAGGTCGTCGGCGTATCGACGGAGTACTGCAGGGCGAGTCGGCTCCAGATCGGATGTCTCTATGGCGGAGGCGGACGCGTGCAGCAGGTAATGCCGAAGCACTACGATCTCTCGGCTGGAGACTAAGCATGATCTCGAGCCACTTGAGTCGCACTTCGGTGTGATATGCCAACTCGAGGCTTCTGGCTTTAACTTGGGTCACTCTAGGCTGACGAATTTGAGTCTATGACGAGCCTAGCAAAACATGAGGGAAGACATGAGTATGAACGAAGCCAGCGTTTAGTCATACATCGGTGCATCTAAGCCCAAGGCTAAGCCGAAGACTTAGTAGCTAAGCATAAGCCCAAGCCTAAACGTGAGCGCACCCTGAGCCGAAGTACCTAGTCTAAGCCTGCGTCAAGACCTGGGTTTAAGTCTGCACCTCAAATATGCCTGAACCCCCTCTAAATCTAAGCCTACTAATGACTCAAAGTAGCTAAACATAAGCTCGAAGTTTAGTATAAGCTTGCGTCCACATACGAGCGAGATGCTAGGTTAAAGCACTAGATTAAGCCTGCACTTTAGCCTAGACATATGAGTCTACGCCCGAGCCGAAGCCTATCCGTCGAATTCCAGCAACTATTATCATTCATTTAGGCAAACATGATGCGCGACGGTGTCGACGTGTGCGTTGCTACTCCGGGAAGACTGCTGGACTTCATCGAGGACAACGTCACCACGCTGAATCGATGCTCCTACCTGGTGCTCGACGAGGCCGATCGTACGTTAAATGGACCAGGAAACAGGACGTAACTCCGCGAGCTTTAGGAATGCTGGACATGGGATTCGAGCCGCAAATTCGCAAGATCGTCTCGCAGATTCGGGTACTTTCTTCCGCCAGAACATCAGAAGTTTTAATGCGGATGTTTAGCCGGACCGCCAGACGCTGATGTTCACCGCGACCTGGCCTCAGGAGGTGCGTCAGCTGGCGTCGGAGTTCCTCACGGACCCCGTCGTCGTCAACGTCGGCTCCAGCGAACTGGCGGCCAACCCGAACATCCACCAGCACGTGAAGGTGCTCGAACAGCACGAAAAGGACGACGCTCTCTTCGAGTTAATGAAAGAGCTCAAGAAGGATGTAAGTGGACTTGAGCAGGTTGCAACAAAATTGCGTCATCATTGTTGCCTGGATGTCCCACCTTGAATGCACTCTGGAAATATGCATCTAATCCTTACTCCGTACCGTGCAGTACGGTACGGCAGTATGGGCCATAATATGGTACGTTACGGTACTAGTACGGGTCGTACTAGTTGCTAAATATCGAGAAAACTGGAGCCGTACCGAACCCGTACTCGACCTCACTCGTAAAGTAGCCGTACTATGGTGACCAGCCGTACCGTACTCCGTACCGATCGTTACGGCAGTACGGTACGGCCGCACCAACTTTACGGTCGCCGGCCTTTTCACTGAAAATCAAACTATGAATTATCTGGATTCGCCCACAGAACCCCATCCCCTACGTTTCAAGTCCATCAAGTCTAACGCTTTGCTCTATTTCAGCCCGACCACAAGACGCTGGTGTTTGTGCAGACGAAGAGGAAGGCGGACTACCTGGCGAGCGCGCTGAAGCATTCCCGGATTCCGGCCGCGGGTAAGAGTTGTTTTTTCCACTCTATCTGTAGCACAACGTGTTTAGCACTTCACGGCGACAAGTCCCAAACGGAGCGTAACTGGATCCTCGACGGTAGGAGCAGTAGCGCTAACGTGCAAAACTTAATTCATATTTTCAGCGTTCCGTAACAACAAGACGAGGATCCTGGTGGCGACGGACGTGGCGGCGAGAGGCCTCGGTAAGGCCCTTTGACTGGCGCATACATGCGGGCTCCCGGTGGCATAGAGCGGACATTTTTGCCTCTGGGAAAGCCATGCCCCAGAGCGCTCGTTCTCTGCCCAAAGAGGCTCGTCGGGCATGCGTACAAGAGGACCACCCGCTTTCACATCCGATATCAAGTTCCTGGGCCCCCGTTCTATTGGACTAAGGGTGGGCACTCGGCATCCGTACATAATACGTACCTTATTGCACGGTACGGTACGGCAGTACGGACTGTAATCCGGTGCGGTACTAGTATAGGCATGTACCTACCAGTTTAAATATTTAAAAAACTGGAGCTGCACCGTGCTCCGTACTGGCCGACCCCACCCGTACCGTAAGCCGTACTAGTCGGACCCACCGGTTCCGTACTGAAAGTAGTGTTCGGTATGACCCACCCGTGCCGTTCCCCGTTCCCGTGCTACCCCCTCCCGTGCCGTTCCCCGTTCCCGTGAAAAACGGGAACGGGAACGGGCCGTGAAACGGGAACGGGTTCCGAACACTAACTGAAAGTACGGCAGTACGGTACGGTACGGCTGTATTACCTGTACGGCTGTAGACCTTTATATCGCACCCTTCCTCGGGACCCGCTGGCATGGTTCCTATTCCAGACGATGTTTCCACACACAAGTACCGGTATCGGGGATCTAGCCCTAAGGACGTGGGCCCTCGCCTACTGAGTGCCGTTCCTTTCTGGCAGCCTAGGATGGGTTCCCATTAACAAGGACCCGTCGCCTAGTCGCATCGGTCTTGAGTACAGCCTACCTTGTCGGTATACTATTTCCTATTCTTCCGCCCCCCGGCTCTCAAGCGCGGGTCCCAGCCACACTTTCAGTTTCCAAGACTCAACAACATTCGCTTCTTTAGACATTTCCGACATCAAGACGGTGGTCAACTTCGACTACCCGGTAAGTATGCCTTGTCCATGTTCTGTTCATTACCTTTAACGCTTTTAGAATACCACCGAGGACTATGTGCATCGAATTGGACGCACTGCTCGCGTCGACCGAAAGGTATCTACTGTCCTGCGGGCATCGCGCTAACCTCGGTATGGTTCAGGGAACTTCCTACACGTTCTTCATGCCGCAGGAAGCCGCCAAGGCGCCGGAACTGATCAAGCTGATGGAGCAGGCCGGTCAGGAAGTGCCCGAGGAGCTCAAGCAGGTGTGTAGGACGAAGACTAAGTATCGGCACTCGACACCTGTACCATCCGCTGTACCGTACTGAAGCCTCCCGTAACGTACGCCGTGTCGAAGCAGGGCCAGTACGGTACGTTACTGGGCGTACTACGGTACGGTACGGCTCCAGTAGTGCCCGTACTCGCTATACAACTGCCGTACTGGACCTCCAAGCGTACCGTACTGACCCCTCCCGTACCGCAATACTAGTACGGTCGGGTATGGCCGTACCACCAGTACGGTTGCCGATCTTTAGTTTTACCCCTTCAAAGCTGACACTAAGACTTTAGATCACGGGCCGTCCGGCGTCGTCGCAGTCGTTCAATAGGCCGATCAGTCGACCGCGAACGTTCTCCTCCGATCGACAGCGATCGTACGCCTCCGACCGATACCGCCGTTAAGCCGATTCCCGGAGCTTAGCAGAATTCGCTTTGGTACCTCCGTTGTATAGTGAATGTTGTTGTTTTTGGCACCGTTAGTTGAATCGTTCTGAAATAGAATAAAGTGCAAAAAAGCCTGTTTAGCCCTCGCTTAATGTGTGTCAACGTGCAGCCTTTGCAGCCCCATGCACCCCGTGCACTCTCACTTAAACGAATCTTGTGATGCTATAGCGACGCATATGATGGGTTGCGTGGACTTTCGTGAGACATAGTTACGTTACCAGCCGGGAGGATCGCATCCGTCCCAATTTGTGAGTGCGTTTATGCCGGTCAGGCTGTTAACGGCTCGCCAAGAGCCCGTAGGACTCAGTTTTGCCTTATCGTCCCTGCAGCCGACGCTTTGGGTTATGTGGTGTCTTCCGGGAAAATGCGGAAAAAGGTTGTTTTTTTAGGAAGTTCCGCGCAGGGAACCTGTGAAGCAGAGCCTGGACGGATCCTGCTCCAGTGGAGCCTTAACAGCCTTGTGAGGGTCTGTTAAGATTCTTGCTTTCTTTGAGTCTCATAAACTTCCGGGAGGTCCTTTTTGGCCATGGGCTTACGAAGAACTGCCCTATTCAGTGATAACTTTGCGGAAATGTAGACTGCTTCTCTTTTTACGTTTATCGATGCCGAAGTTGGAGTGGCTTTGCCCATGGCTTACTGGCACAACGCCAGAGCTTGGGTCAAGTCTGCCCTTCTCCTTGCTAGGGCTTATTCCACTCTAGTAAAATTCCGTATTAAACGAAACTTAGAAACCTAATGGTTTGCACATTATGAAGATTCGTTTTTTCACAGGAAAATCCACGCAGTTTCGAGAATGTCCCGTCGAAAATTATTCAACGGTTTATTACCCTGGCGAGTTCCAGGCATACTGACCGATTTTATAACGTTGGTGGTGTATGAATCGGCTTAATATTTACCAGTATATTTGAGCTTTAATACACCTGAAATTCGTCTTTCAGATTCCGCCATGCTTCGGATCGCCGCAGCGGAACTAACGACGGCGAAGAGCGTTCTGCAACGACTACTCGTCTCAAACGCTTCAACCTCGCATGCGGCTGTGCAGCAATGCTCAGCGGCCACGCTGCATCGAAAACAAGGCCGAGGACAGCGCAACAAGCGCCGAAAGGTGGAGGAGGAAACGGCAACCGATCCGGCGGAGAAGACACAAACGGACGAATTCCAGGAGCTCCTAGCAAGGAAGCCGAACATGTGAGCGTTAAGCCAATTTCCCTTTTTTTGTTCGTATCTTCTGGGCTTAAGTGGGAACATTAGTTGAATAGAGGCCCAACTTGGACGCAAGTTGGGTAGGTACGCGCAAGAGCTTCGCCTGGATGATTGACCTTCAAGTACTACCTGGCACCAGTACCTGGAGTTTACTCGTGAATATCTTGCCTGGATGCAACCCCTCTAAAGCATAGAGTAACCAAAGATGGGCAGCTGTACCGTACCGACCCACCCGTACACTACGGTACGGCCCGTAATACGATTCAGGACGGTATGAGCACGAGCGATACTAGTGCTAAATAAAGAGAAGATGTAGCCGTACCATACTCCCTACTGTCCTGACCCACCCGTGGGTACTACGTACCGATAGTACGGGATTACGATACGGTACGGCCGTGTCACCTGTACGATTACGGACCTTTAAATGTATCGTGGATCATGATCCTTCTGAGACACTACCTGACTTACTCTTGTCAGAACCGAACACGTCGCTGGACCGTACAACCCGTTCGAGGCGTTCTACGACGACTCGCGGCGTAAGAACAATTTCGGCATTGTCCGCGGCTTCACCGGCGCGTACGTAAAGACGCTGTCGCCGACCGCGAAGAAGGAGATCGGCGCCAAGGTCAAACCCGTCGACTTCTCAAAACTTTCGATGCCGCCCGTCGAGAAGGACCTCTACGAGGAGCGCCCGGAGGCGGCCGCGCGGAGCCAGGAGGAGGTCGACCGCTGGCTGGACGAGCACCAAGTGACGCTGAAGGGGGATCATCGGCTGAAGCCGGCGCTCGCATTCTCGGAGCTCAACGTGGACGGTAAGCGTCGTGGCAGAGGCATGGAAGCGCATTTGTTCAGAGGCAAATGAGAACGTTTCACGTAGTCCGTTTTGCCAGAGAGACAATGCACGTAGTGGCGGGACTAAGAAGCCACCCGGCAAAAAAGGAATACAATGAACGGGGCTTTACGACGTGGTACGGGTAACATACAGGGATGGGTATAAAGATTCGCAAAATCGAATAGTTTTCGGCTTCCGTTGCGGGTCTAAAATCGTTTCCTACTGACACACGGTGTAAAAATAGCCGCCAACGGGGGTTGGGTAACTGCGGATTCGGAAATCAGGTGCACTCGTGCCTGGAAAAATCGGCTTCTGATTCATCCAACTTTCGATCTCCGGAGGCGGCTTGCATTTCGGATAACCCATCTCTTTCATGTGCCGTGACTTTGTGAAGTCGTCTGGAGGGACAGCAAAATTCGAGAGGCTTATGTCCTATGTGAAGGGCTGGAGATGCAGCGGCAGGACACGGATCCTTTGTGACTACCATGCTTCCGAGCGTAGCTGGCAAAGGTCGGCAACCGTACAGGCGAAACGGCCGTACCGTACTGTACCGTACTATCGGTACGGAGCACGGTATGGGTGAATCAAAACAGTACGGAGTACGGTACTTGTGCGGACTGCTGTACGGTACGGGACGTGGCAGCTCGATGCCACTTAGTTTCCATGAATACAAACTGCTCTCTTTAGAGTCACTGCGCAAACTGCTCTCGACGAGCTACGAGTCCCCGACATTCATCCAGTCCATCGCGTGGCCGGTGGCTCTCAGTGGACACGACATGGTCTCCGTGGCACGCACCGGATCCGGAAAGACGTTAGCGGTAAGCAATTGACCTGCCTTACTTATTACAATTTAAGAGTGGCCTTTAGTTCATGATTCCGGGCATCGTGCACACTAAGCGTCAGGCGGCCGCTCAACGTCAAGAGAAGCGCTCTCCTTATGCGGCTTCGGAGGGTCCCGTCGTACTCGTCTTGTCGCCTACGAGAGAGCTGTCGCAACAAGTCGTTGGGGTCTCGACGGACTACTGCAAGGCGATGGGCCTCGAGATCGGATGTCTCTACGGCGGAAGTGGGCGATCGGCGCAGGTAACGCTAGTTTGTCCTAAAGATCGTGAGCCGTACCCCAGTTCGGCCAGTATCGTACCGTACTTGTACGGTACGGAGCAACCTTCGACGGGATCAGTCCAGTATGGGTACAATACGGGTGGGCCCGCCCGGTACGGCGTGCGGTACGGTTCTAGTTTTCTAGCGACCCAACACTAGCACGGCCCATACCGTGCTGCGTACCGTACTGGTACGGGACGGAGTGAGGTACGTATGGGGCGGTACGCTACCCCGGTACAGTACGTGTGCCCCCTCCTCCCAGTAAGGCGTACGGTACGGCTCCAGTTTTCTCGATACCTTGCACCTGGTATGGTACAGGAGAGAGTAGTACGATACGGAGTATCGGGTTGGCTACCGGTTGACACTCTTTAGCTTGTTCTGAAAGATAAGCTTACCTAGATTGCCCTTGAGCCCCGGATACGCCAAGACTGATCGAGACCGCGTATGACCAGCCTGGCCAGATATGAGGTCTCTACTAGGAACCTCATGCACATGTTCTCATGCAGGCACGTGCTTCCCACGCATGTTCCCGTGCGGGTCGTACATTCCCAGGGACCTGCATTCATGCATGCTTGTTGCTTGACCACGTATGTCATTCGTGTGTTCTTTAGGCAGCCACCATGCGCAGAGGCGTCGACGTGTGCGTCGCTACGCCTGGCCGAATGCTGGACTTCATCGAGGACAACATCACGACGCTAATGCGCTGTTCGTACTTGGTACTCGATGAGGCAGATCGTAGGTTTAAGCATGGGCCTACCGCTCTAACAGATGGTTTCAGGAATGCTCAACATGGGATTCGAGCCGCAGATTCGCAAGATCATCTCGCAAATCCGGGTAAATTTCCTCCACCAGACACGCGGGAAATTTCCATCTTTAGCCAGACCGCCAGACGCTGATGTTCACCGCGACCTGGCCTCAGGAGGTGCGTCAGCTGGCGTCGGAGTTCCTCACGGACCCCGTCGTCGTCAACGTCGGCTCCAGCGAATTGGCGGCGAACCCGAACATCCACCAGCACGTGAAGGTGCTCGACCCGGCCGCGAAGGAGTCGGAACTGTTCGAGTTGCTGAAAGACATCAGAAAGGATGTATGTTTTCAGAGTCCATGCCGAAATTCTCCGAAAATTATCGAAGTCACATTCATTTTATAAGGTTATGGAGAATAAATTGAAAAAAAGTGAATTGCTAAATTAGGAACTGCTTATTATTATTTTTATTTTTCGGTGAGAAATTTAATTGAATAAAACCGATTTTTTTCCAAACCGAAGTTTGGAGCACGGAGTATTTTTGACGTATATTCCAGTTTTTTGCAGACCACATGCCGCTGCTCCGCTCTTTTATGGCTCCTTTCAGCCCGACTACAAGGCGCTGATCTTCGTCGACACCAAGAGGAAGGCCGACTACTTGGCGCTTATGATGAAGCGTGCTCAGTATCCGGTAATGGGTACGTCTGTGTCCTGTTTAAGACTGTCCAACCCGCTGAATTTAGCAATTCACGCCGACAAGTCGCAGAGCGAACGCAACTGGGTCCTCGACGGTATGCGTCTGCCTTTGTCGAGCGATATCTGACGAAGGCTTTTAGCATTCCGAAGCGGCAAGGCGAGAATCCTCGTGGCGACGGACGTGGCGGCAAGAGGCATCGGTAAGTCTGCGTGTGCTTGAGTCTTCAGGTGGATCTTCACGTGGCCAAGTGGAGTCTTCATGTATCCATTTGGTGGTGCTATACGAGAGAAATTGCCTGCTTGTCATGAGCGTAGAATGGGCATCGACAGTGAATCGTGAGTCAGCCTCCCATGACCGGTCTGTAGCGGACACCTTCCGTTCAGGTCCATGAACCCGCCTATTGTAAAGATCGGCAGCCCGAAACCGTATTCTACTCCGTGCCGCACCGACCCACTCGGCACGCTACTCCGTGCCGGAGTGAGTCGTGCCCGTACGAGTACGGTACGGCTAGTACGGGAGGGACGTACTAGTGCGAAACTATCGAGAAAACTGCGACACCGTACTGGCCGACCCCACTCGTACCGTGCTGACCTACCCGTACTCGGTACCAATAGCACGACAGTACGGTACAGTACGTCCGTACCACCTGTACGGTTGTCTAGTGTGGCTGAGCGCCCGCTCGAAATTCGCACCTCTTTCGGATGTATGCCCCTCTTATTTCAAAGTTTCGCTAATTTCGCATTTTAGACATCACCGACATCAAAACGGTGGTCAACTTCGACTACCCGGTAAGCGCAAGCGAGCACGACACCCCGTGCATGCATCCTTTAGCAATCCACCGAAGACTACGTGCACCGGATCGGAAGAACAGCTCGTGTGGACCGGAAGGTATCGTTCGGAGTCTACGAGTGTTTGGAACAAGCAGCTTTCAGGGAACATCTTACACGTTCTTCACCTACGAGGAAGCGTACAAGGCCGAAGGACTCATCCAGGTGCTGGAGCAAGCCAAGCAGGAAGTACCAGCGGAGCTCAAGCAGGTACTTAAAGATGTTTAGACCTCGCTAATCTACGTCTACCCTGAATTTCTGGTCGTGTAAGCTTCGGCCAAAGTGGATAATGACCCTATTCTTTCAGATCGTGCGCCTGCAGTCATCGTTTGTGAGGCCGAATCGGCGATGAAATTATGCCTTGTAATTTCCACCTTGCGATTAACGTTGTTGGCATGTTTGTTGAGAATATTCAATAAAGAGTTGCGAGGGAGTAGTAAGTATGCGCTCTCTTTTGAAAGTTGCTTACGTGACCGCAGCCAAGAGCTAATCAGCATCTGCAGTAGAGTGGCAGGTGAACCCCTCGCCCCCTGTGCCGAGCCGTGGCCGCGACTCGAAATTTTGGAATTTTTGACAATTTTCTGGCAAGACTTGTTAAAAAATTGCCGACTATCGGCGAAGAACTCTTAATCCGGTCAAAAGAGTCGAGGTAGGTCAAAATAAGGTCGAAAACGAAAGAAATTTTTGAAGACACCTCCCGAAAAAGGTGAAAATTGCTTGAATTTTAGCCAAAAAATAGCCCAAAAACGGCTCGGCTCCACGGGTGCCGTAGTAAGGGGTGGGCCGAGCCGTGGTGACCCGCCCCATCCCGTGGACCCGAACGCTCCTCGTCGTTTGGGTCCCGCCGTTTGGGTCCCGGACGTTTGGGTCCGAGAAAAATAACAATTTGTCAGCTAAAAAAGCGCAAAGTTCAATTTTGGTGGGTTTCCGCTTTTTGAGCTGGCTGCAAAACTACCAAATTACTTATATTTCGCATAAAACAGAGCTACATGCGCTATGTGAGTCCCTAATCGTTAGAGCAACGGCGAGCGACAGAGCTCCCGTACATTAGAGCCATGCGCATGCATACAAGCCAGAGCGCTAAGCGGTGAATTATTCGCCGACAGAGCTATGCGCACAACGCTATGAGCATGTAGTACACCTGTGCGCATACGAGAGGCATTGCACAAACCGTAGAGTCACGAACATAAAATGGCAAAGAGCTGAATATGAAAGTACATAACGGCCTAGCCGCGCGAAACGCCGTCTGACCGCTACATGTAGCCGAAATAACCAGCACGTTTAGATCCTTGAAGTTCGCGACAACAATATCACGGAACGGTTGCTTTGTTCCAACGGTCGCTTTATTTTTCACGCGAAAACAGACGGCCCTCTGCCTATGCAGCCGTATCCGCTTTACAAGATCGTGATTTCTCCGTCGGCTGCGTCCTACAGGTAGGAGTAGTCAATATAGTATGAGAAAGACCAAAAATCGATAATCCGTCAACTTGATCCGGGCGATCCCGGATCGAGCCATAAAGAGAGCTTGTTTCGCCCCGCCCCTCCAGGGGCGATCAGCCAAACAAGGAGCCACCCAGCTGCCACAGCCTGACGGGATATAAAATTTAAAAGATCAGTTCAAACTTGATCCGGGCGATCCCGGATCGTGCCACAAAGAGAGCTTGTTTCGCCCCGCCCCTCCAGGGGCGATCAGCCAACTAGGGGGCCACCCAACTGGAGCTGCCTGAGGGGAAATTAAAATTTAAAATATTTTTGTAAAATGTCAATTATGAGTTCTCAGGACTTTATTTGCGCCCACCGCCCGGGGCGCTGCGACCAAATCGTGAAATTTAAAGTTCAAAATATACTTGTAATATTTCAATTATGATCGGTAAGGACTTTTTGCGCCCACCGCGCCGGGCGCCGCGACCGATCGCGGAATTAAAAATTTAAAACATTTTTATAAAATTTCAATTATGAGTACTCAGGACTTTTTGCGCCCACCGCCCGGGGCCCTGCGACCGGTCGAGGAATTGTATTTTAGAGTCTTACGGACTACGAACTTTTTAACGCCAGATGAACGGATTAACCCATGAACTCGTCGTGTCATACCCCCGGACCCTGCGCGGAAGGACGGCGCGACTTTGTCAATCATCCGCGCATTAATCCGCGTGCGGATTAATGGAACGCTGAGAAACTAAACCCGTTGCGCGCTCATAGTCGCAACGCCGGGACGGGGAAAATACCGCGATGGCGTGAACATGCCAATTATCCGCTCATTAATCGCCGCGCGGATTAATGGAACCGTGGGCAACTAATCCCGGCGGATCTAGGCCCTCATCCATTTGGATCGAAAACAACCATCGCAGCTATAAAGTAGCAAACGACCACAAACACTTGTGTTTAATTAAGCATCTGCCGAGCAGATCTCAATCTCAAGGGCTGCCTCCATCTATGATGAAAAGTTTTCCTAACTCTTAGACTCAAGGAGAACTTTCGAGGTTCCAATGACTGTATTGAGAAATTACATGGAAATAACACAGTAAGCAGCGCGAGAGAGAACGCATTTACAAAATTGGTAAGAGAGTGATACACGGAAGAAATGGACACTTAAGGACGATGAGGATTATAACCAAGGGGAACGCATGCAAGGTCTTCGGGACGGATAATGGTTTTCTGATTAACTGGCCTGTATCGTTTCATTCCCATAAGTGTATGGATCTCGCCGACCTTGGATAGCTCGAAGCGTGCCGTATTGACGAAAATTGAGCGGGCGTTCGGGTAGTCCATAATTTGCTCCTTCAACGTGTCAAATTGCATCTCCTTTGCGGCCGCGTCGTCGAGCGTAATCCCGCGGTACTTCAAGCTGTACAAGATCTTGCTAGGGTCTGACTTCGGCGCCAACTTTAGCCCATACTGTTTTGCTCCACCGCAGATGAACTCCTAGAAATGCAACCGCCCATTTTTTGCCGCTAGCTAACCCCTAAAGCTAATTTAAAATGCACTTACCAGAATCTCATGCTTGGGATACTCGTTCTTGAGTGCACCGAGGACGTCCCCTTGCGCGACTGGACACTTTCCGCGTGGACAGACAAAAATGACACTGTCTAAAAAAGCAGATGCCTCTAACGGATCTATCAAAAGTCGAAGGTTTACCGGTATCCGTGTATAGTAGTTGACATCCGGGAGTGTCAGCAATTTGTTCCATGTACGAGTACAGCCTGAGGCGCGCCTGACTTGTCGTCCAAATGGCGACAAAGATGTTGGACGTCTTAATCTCCTCCACCATCTGGTCCTTTACGTTGTAGACGACATGTGCGGTGGTCTCGTTCAGCATGTCCACGCTTAGGATTTCCTTCATCGGGTCGGAGGCGAGGTCAAAGAACTCGTGCGGCTTGTCCGTAATCACCGTCTTGCTCAGATTCGAACGGATTGCGAAACGGCCCCAAAATCTAAACACAAATTACTGTAAAAACTTGTTTATGGAATGCAACTTACGAGTTCAAACAGTCCTTTGCAATTTGCCGCCGCGTCGGATTCGGGATGCAGTCTTCAGCCTTCACCTGGATACCGTAGAGGTCGAAGTTTTCCTTTGCAAATTTCTCCTTATCGGCGTCCGTCTGAACCCACGTGGGAAGTTCGCTGCTCTCCACCTTGAGCTTCATCCACTGCCTCACGTAGCTTTTGAAGAGGTCACTTGACCATTGATTGTCCGGCCATTCCCACACGCGGTTAAGGCGCTTCACGCGGTAACCCTTCTCCAACGCCTTGTTGAGCTCGTTGTGGGTGAAGCATCCAACGAACTGTCGCTGCGCCTCGGTGTGCTCGCATTTGTAGCCCGCTACGTAAGTGGATTTCTTCTCGTAAGTTTTCGAACAAGTGCGACACGTGGAGAAGAGAAGGCGCTCGTCCATCTTGATCGGCAGTACGGGAAGTAGAAGGAACTGCGGCGCCACCACGACCACCTTGAGTAGACCTTTGTAGGGATTGTCCGACGGACGCCGCCAGTCTACGTCCTTCTGGACTACGCGCACTATTGGCTTTCCCGTCGTGTAGTTTCCCGTGTAGTTGATGAAAGGGTACAAGGAGACAATGTCCAGGTAGAGAATCTCGTATTCGGCGCTTGCGACAGCATGCAGCTGGCACGGCCCGGTTCTGCCACCCGCGAAGGCCTCTCGTCCGCTTATGGGTCCGTCGTCGAGTGTGTCCTCGTAGAACCGTTTCATCTTCTTATTTGTCTGCAGCTCTCGTTGTGCCTCGCACTCGTAAACGGTCGCCACGTCAAAGCCACCATCCTCAAGCACCTTCAGGCGGCGTTCGTCTTCCGCGTTTTCATTGCCGCTGTCTTCCCGTTTGCGCAAATCGTATCCGGCGTCATGTGCGCAAGATGTCCGTGAAAATAGCAGCCTTGGAATTCGATTGCAATTGGCCGTCCACCGTGTCGCGCCGCGATGTAGCCGTCGAGTTTGAAAAACCGCTCTTGCCCTCGCTCATCGGTGTACTTGTGGCGGTACTCCCCGCCGGCGCTCTCCGACGTCCTAATTGCTAATCCCGTGGCGCGCGCCATCCACTTGAGGAACAGGCGTGACTGTGGCGGTCGTTGCGTTCGTAGCCGCCGTGCGGCGAAATGACGAGCGTCTCCTTCTTCAAGTGGTTCATCCGGTAGTTTCGCATACAGGCAGCACTGATGGTAACGCAGTTCTGAATAATGTCTTCACCTGAAAAGAATACTGTAAAAATCTATGTCAACGTGCACATTTTTGTGTACTTACCGCAAAGCTGAAGCCACTCCTGTCGAAATTTGACCATTCCGTAGGTCAATATTTTGACGTCGTTGGACACGTACTCACGCAGAGCATCAGGGAGGTAGAACGGTGTCCTATAGTTCTCCTCGTACCATTTCCCGAACTTGACGCGCTCTTCCGGTTTCATCGCCTCCGGATTGTACGTCCGTTTTGCGGGCAAGTGCTCAAGGTGTCGATTGTAATTGCAGCGTCGGTTGTACAGGTACGGAAAGTACGGTTTGTCTTCTACGAGCCCGTGCAGGCTAAAGGCATTGACGAAGTTGGCAAGCCGTGTGGGAACGAGGCAGTAGGAGTCTTTGAAGATGGTCTGCGTGAAGACACCAGGCTTTGACAGGATCATCTGATAGATGCGATAGCCCTCCCATAGCCCTCCCATACGGACATAGCCCTCCCATACGATACCTAAAGTATTTGAATCATTTCGGCACATACCGCAAATTTCAAAAGGTGCTGGAATAATTTAATAATAAGCTTACAGTTCACTGCTGACGGCGTGGAGATCGTATTTGCCAGCATAGTGACCGAGCACGTACGTCGGAAACTTCTTATTCAGTCCGTAGAGAAGAAAGTCGATAAACTCCTTCAATGGCGCCTTGCCGTCAGGCTCCGTCCACAAGTGCTCCCTCTTTGGTCCGCAGATCTCGCAGCCGCCAGTGTCGTCCTTGCGCCATGTGTCTTTGTCGATGCAGCGCGTGCAGACTATGGTCGCGTGCAGCGCGTTGCATTCGTGCAAGTATCGGATCCGCTTTGTGCAGGGTGACCGCTTGTCCATGACGGATTCAATGTCAAAGAAGCAGAAGCGAGCTTCTTTCATCTCCGGCTTCGCTAGCGGCTCGATAAAGCAGTCACGTCCCTTGCTGTGAAAGACGTTGCATTTGATGCAGAATCGGATGCCGCACTCGTGTTTCCCACTCTCCATGAAACGCTCAATGTTGTTCATGTCGTAGTACTCGCCGCATTCGAGGCATCGCTTGAACCGCCGGCATCTGGCTCCAATGTGACGGTCGTAGCACGCCTGATTTTCAAAGACCTTGCTGCATTCGTCACAAAGCACTGGCTGCTTGCCATCGGGTTCACACGGGCGTAGCGGTCCAACGGTTCCGCACTGATTGCATTTGCGCACGCACTTGTAAGAGTGAGTATGCTGATTGTCGTACGGCCGTTGGCAGTCGATGCAGTACCAGCTCTTGGAGAAGAATTTGTGGATCGTGCGGATGCCGTGAAAGTGCTTTTGTTGTTCGTCGTAGAAGACCGGTAAGTCGTAGATGTATTTCTCCGGTGCGCCGAGAAACACGGGGCGGTAGCAGCCGATGGAAGAGAACACTGAGAGCCGGAACATTCCAGGGTAGGTCTTGTCGTAAAAGTCCTGGACGATCGGCGCATACTGCTCGACTGAGTAGGACGGGAGGCCGAAGGGGATCTCGCACTGCGCCATCAGCATCTTGGCGTATCTTCCGAGGGCGTGATTTCCCGTCTGCTTCCGCTGATTCGTCCCCTCCATCATTCTACTGAACTGTTTGGGAGTAGGTCCTCCCGGTTTTCCGATGAGCTTGTGCAGCCGTGTGGCTTCTGCCGCACGAAAGAAACAGTAGGAATCTTTGTTCTCGATCTTCAGTAGGTGGCCTTGGTTGATGTTGTGCAGCACTTTGCCCTTGAGTCGGTAACCGCCGTCCCTCCTTCCGATTGTGGACACTGTCACCGTAATCGGCGCACCGTACAGCGATGCCGCCCGCTTTGATTGAGCCACCCGTTGGAATTCATGGAGAATGACTGCTGGCGTATTGATCCACGGCTCTTTGAACGGGATGTCGATTGGTTCGTCCAGCATCTCACTGTTGATTGAGATGCCCAGCTTGAACACTCGGTTCTCCGCTATCTGTTTTGCTTCGTCGATGCATCGCGCAAAAGCGTTGCACAGCACTGCCTCCGGATGCGCGCACTTGCTCAGGTCTTTGAGGATGACTTTTGTCTCGTTCCTACAATTTAGCGATTTAAATAATAGTCCTATTGTCCTCCATAGAGCTAAGTGCTTTGTCACTATCCCAAGTACCTTTTGAATTTGAATCGAGGGGTCTCGTATCCACCACCGTCTAGCATCTCGACAAAGTCGTCCAGCTTTTTACCGTCTCCCGTTACAAAGTCCTTCCGGATGTCCCACTTCCGGGTCTCGATTTGCGGAGATGCGCTTCGGTGCCTGACGTCGTTGCGCAGTGTCCTCTTTCGCGTATGCGCCAACGTCCGTGGGGCATGGGCACGCAGGAGATGATGGAACGCTCTCGGCGGCACACGCTGGTCGGAGTTAATTCGCGGAGAAGAAGATCGCTGCCGCACTCGCTTTTGCTGGATGCGAGCGCTGCGACGGAAGGGAGCCATTTTTAGCACAGTATCAGCTATGGTTGCCAAGTCGCTCAAGACTGAATTTTCGGAAACTTTCCCGTCCCTCTATATGGACCCGAGTGGGCGGTCCTTAACCCTTCATCCATTCATAAAACAGTGGACTCTTATTGGGTTTATATAATAGCGTAGAAAAGCGCATCCTGCTTTTTGAGAGATATCCCCTGCCCTGTAATTATGCGATCTCGGTGCATTTGGTTCCCTCACGCGCCAGTCCGTCACTCACGCTCGCATTAATCCGTGCTCGAGATCGGGTGCGCTTCCGAGAGCGTTAATGCGCGCACTAATCCTCGCGCGATTCGATGTGTGCGTTGTCCCCTGGCGGAGGGAGTCGCGCTTTGTCGGCAGTACCGTGTGGTGCGCCTGTGTGACCTTGTCACTCATTCGGGCATCGTCCAACGCATCCGCGGTTGGAAAGTGGGTCATCGGGTGCGCTAATCCGCAAACATTGGCGCCGCGTTCGCGCAAAACATTGGATGTAATTATCTGAGCGGGGGGGGATTAGCACTAATGATGGTGGCATGAAGCTATTAAAACACGCACAATGTTGCCCGTGAGGGTGGGCGATAAAAAGCTCGAAACGCGCCTTTCGAGACATCGTCGCAGTCAATTTCTGACAAGCTAAAAGGCGTCCTCCGCCCGCCCCCACGGGACTTGGAGTGCCACACACTGATTATAAAGCATTCTTTAAATTCGCCGTTGGCCGAGCTTACTCGGTTCGCAGTATAACACTACGGTCCCAATGCACACGGAATCCGTGTCCGTGTCCGTGCCGTGCACGGCACGGACACGGAAACCCGGTCCCAATGACACTCCGTGCACGGACCGTGCACGGCACGGACACGGAGAGAAAATCCACGGATTGCATTGGGACCACCCCACACGGCACGGACACGGCCTCCGTGTCCGTGTCCGTGCACGGACACGGAGAGAGTGGTCCCAATGGCAATTCCGTGCACGGACCGTGCACGGAATTGCCCACGGACCGTGCACGGATGCGTATTAAAAAAACTAAAAAACACGGCCACGGAATCCGTGGATTTGAACTGGCGAGCTCACCTGAACCAATTTCTTCGGCTTTTCTGAAGGTTTGGAGCTAAGATTTTTTTATCCTCAGGGGTTTTAGACCGCGCTGAGTCCGAAAATGATATCAGTTTCTTGATAGGGGCTCATTAAGAGCCTGTATCCCTTTACCGATATCGCTTTTTAGGTGTTTATTCTTTATATCGGACTCCCCTATTCGTGGATCCACCTTATAGTGGACCCCGTGTCAACTATTCGGGATTTTACGGTATCCCTAATCACTATCGCCCTCCCTTTATCTATGAGATCTGTTGAGGAACTAAAATATGCTTTTGGCACGCATATTACTGTTTCGTTGTGCTGTCCAATACTGTAATACTGTAACCGTGAAGGAAGCCGCACGGAATGCATTGTGACCACATTTCTCTCCGTGCCGTGTCCGTGTCCGTGCACGGCACGGAAAGAGTGGTCCCAATGCTCCGTGCCGTGTGCTTTCCGTGAAAATCCACGGCACGGATAGTGCACGGCCCGTGCACGGATGCTAAGGTGGTCCCAATGCCTCCGTGCCGTGTCCGTGCCGTGCACGGCACGGACACGGATTCCGTGTGCATTGGGACCGTGGTGTAAATAGGCATGATTTTTTAAATTTTCAACTAGTTTTAAAAAGTAAGCGCAATTATGAAAGTAAAGCATGAAATGGAAAGCCGTCATACCGGAGGGCGTGGGGCCCCGTATTCGAGACGAGGAGCGGTGACGTCGGAAGAACGCGAACTTATTCGCATTCTTCTCGGCTACCGGGAGATAATGAGTCATCTGCGCGCTCGACGTAATGACCTGAGAGAGTTGCGCAGGGAGCCGCGCAAGTGAGCTGACATATTGAACCAAACCGGCTCTCGTTAGAGCCCAAAATGCAATACGTTTTCCGGGCTCCTGGGATGCAGCACGTTCGCAAGACTATAAATTGATTAACACTTGCGCTTTTGCTCATTGTGCCTGCTGATTGGATGTAATGTCAATTAATCTGCTTGACGTCGTTCCCGAGAAGGACGTACAGTTCAGGGCTCCATTTACATGTATTGTATCTGGGGCTTCTGGAACCGGCAAGAGTACTCTGGTGTTCAAACTTCTTGAAAATTACAAAAAAATGATAACAGAAAGGTGACTTATCGCGTGGTGGGAGAACGTGTGGCGCAAAATTCTGATTTCCTTCGCCGTCTTTCGCGCTGCAGATCGCCGGTGAAACGGCTGGAAATGTTGCGCAATGCAAACAAGGAGCAGCTACTAGCGCTTGCGGAAATTGCTCTTAACATACTAAAAGCGCGCTTTCCGATAACGCGCAGCCAACGCGAAGCGCTAGTGCCGCATGCTGATCCGGTGCGCAAGCTGAGCCGAGCTCGGACGGAGGTTGGTGCTCGGAAAGTAGTACAAATAGGCGCCGGAATGTTTGTATCGCCACTAGTACGTGCTGTACTTGCAAAGAGAGGTGGCATAAATGGCAAAGCAGTTTCTGCTAATCCCTCGAGAACGCTACAATTCCCTGATAAAAGCTCCACTTCCAGCGCTCAACGAAAACGGGCCCATCGAGGACGCGTTCCGTGAATCGCAGGCAATTTTGCGCAACCCCCGGGTGGGCAAGAGCGTCAAAAAGGCGATACACGATAAGCGTCTTCATAATTACCTGACGCTTAGGCGCCGGGAAATGAGCAAGCCACAAAAAGTGGTGCTGGTTGGAGACGAGACAAGGAAAAAGACGGCGAAAAAAGTGACACTGAAAAAGAAGACACTAGGCGCCTTTCAGCAAGCTATGGAAGACGAGGAAGAGGAAGAGAAGCCGCAAACGCCTCCAAGACGCAAGCGAACCGGCAGTTGGCCGTCAGAATTCTATGACCGCGTGCCTGAAGGATGGTCTCCTGGAACGACGGGAGAGTTTAACATGCCCGAGGGATGTGGTCCCGGTGGTGGAAGCGCCGATGATACACCGAAGATGAGCAAGGCTTCGTACCGGAGACGAGCTCCAATCTTCAAGCAGTCATTCAACGGAACCCATCAAGGCGCTCCACGACGCTCTGCCGCCGCAAAAGCAGGGCAGAGCTTTCGGGAGTTGGCGGAGCAAAAGTCAAAGGAAATTGTCAATGACCTGCTGGATTACATTCGTCATCAGCCGTGGGTATTTCGTGTGGACGCCCACGGAACAATCCATGACGTAAACAAGCGAGCGATTCCCGGTAGCAGTGTGGAAGCGTCAGTAAACGCACTAGTCCGACCGGTTCCAGGCGCGAAAGATCCGCCGGGTACTCGAACACTTGTTAGTCTTATTCGCAGCAACCCCGGCGCGCGGCAGATATATATGCAGCGCGGCGAAGGCGCCAGTCATTTGGAACCGAGTTTCGGTGAAGGCAAGTCTGCTGGATTTAAGACTCAGTTATGGAAGATTTGCTAAGGCGCTTGTATACCGAGCTGGGCACGCCAGCCTCATATTCGGGCGTGCAAAACCTCTGGTATGAGGCGCGAAAGATCGATCCGAAAATTCGCCGCGCTGATGTCGTCAGCTTTCTTGAGGGCGAACGTACATACACGATGCACAGGCCTCGGAGGGTACGATTTCCTCGCTTGCGCGTAATTCCCTCTACGCTTTATAGCGATGTATTTGTTGATCTGGCGGACTTTCAAAAGTTGTCGCGCTACAACGACGGTAACAAATACATGTTGGTAGCAGCGGAGATTCTTTCTCGTCGGATATTTGCGGTTCCCGCAAAAGGAAAGCAGCCGCATCACATGATTGACGCGTTTGACAAGTTGCTCGCACAGATGGAAATTACTCCTTTCCGCATAACATCAGACAGAGGGCTGGAATTCTGTGCAAAAGCGATGAAAGAGTACTTTGCAAAGATTGAACCACATCGGAGCGACTTTGCTCTCCAAGTGCCGGACGCGAAAAACTACGGCAACTACAAGCTTGAGCTTGTGTCATGCCGCATTCAGTGCAAGCACCTGAACCCCATGGAAGGCCTTGCGATAAGCGTTGCAAAGGGACTAGAGGTGAAACCCGCTAGGTATCCCCTCAGGCGCCCCTTCATGAAACAAGAGTTTATAAATGGGGGCACACAAGAGTTTCACTCGGTCATCTTCAATGAGCACACTCCTCGTCGCGTGGTGCTCGCCTTTGTAGATTCGGACCGCTTCAACGGAAACATTCACAAGTCTCCAATGGTTTTCGGCAACCACAAAATTGGCACTCTGGCGATTTACGCCAACGGCTACTATTTCCCGAATATCCCGTACGAGCTGGACTGGGATGGTGGCAAGTACGGTCTCGCGTACGACGACATGTGCGGTGCTTTTGGCTGGACAGAGGACTCTCTCGGCACAAATGGCATTTCGATGAAAAAATTCAAGAACACTTGTGCATTCTTCTCGTTTGTGCTCACGACCTCGCAAGAGTATTCGCGCAAAACCGCTGTCCTCCTGCGGCATGGAACCACATCGGTAGTGGTAAAGTTCCGAGATCCTGTGCCAGCGGCCGGGATCTACATGATCACGATGGCAGAGACCGACCGCCTTATGCTGGTCAACAAAGAGCGGGCCGTCACTAATGACCTCGCTCGCTAACCTATTTAAGGCGGTCGCTTCCTTTGGAAAGTGCCATTTGAGTGTGAAAAATGTCTGGAGGTAAGTGCGCCCAATTGCCGTTCTCTAATTAACCCTTGCCCTTTCTAGGTTCTGCTGCTTGCCTTGACTCTGAATACATCAAAACGACGCTTGTCAGCGACATTCTCTTTGTGGCGGTGCAAGCCCTCTCGTTCCTGGTGTGCATTCTCGTGTGTTTCTGCGTCGTTCGTCGAGAGCTGCAGCGCATACGACGGGAAGACGAGCGCCTAGTCACTCCACCAAAGATTCCGCTTGTCCGCTTTGCCTCGAATGCAGAACTGGCAGATCGATCAAGTGTGTCGATCGAATCCGGGGATTAAGCGCATCTACGGAGGATGCTGTCCATGTGACGCGATCAGCTATCCTCGCAAATTCCCATGTGCAATGATTGTAAATACCGACGACTCTGAGCACAGCGGAATACACTGGGTTGTCGTGTATTGCAAGTCTCCATCACTAGCTTACTATTTTTGTCCGCTTGCACGTTTTCCCAATAAGGCGATTGAAAACTTTCTCGCTCGGTTTGCGCAAGTGCGGGCCAATGCTTGCACTTTCCAGTCGCCTACTGCCAGTGTGTGCGGACAATATTGTATTTTCGTACTCTACTGGTTTGCACACGGCCTCGATTTTGATGATGTGCTCAGAAAGCTCATGAATGCGCGTCATAGCGATGCGCTAGTGCGACGCTTTGTGCAAAGAATGGTAAATTAGAAAGCTTTGTTCTTGTTTCCTCTCTCTTTTGATTTGTAGTTCTGAAGAGGGCAGGCTAGGATCAGTACGACGATTCGGATAGGCTCCATCTGAGCACATGGGTGCGTTGCATTTCGAAAAGTCTCACTACTACTTTCAACTGTTTGCATGCTTCGCACGGCTTCAGTAGAAACCAGGTGAGCTTCCGGTCTTGAAATTTGGCGAGATTTGGCGCTGCGGAGGCTGTGCACTTAGTGCAAAGGCCCCTGAGTAGACGCTCCATTTCCGTTGGATTCTTTTGCCAATGCTGTCCGCAGATAAAAAGCATGCCCTTTTCAAATGCCCACCCTAGGGTGTCCTTATCAGCTAGGCCGGTCTCATCGCTCCAGAGCCATATCGGAAGCACGAGACGTGGAAAGGCAATCCTGTACCACGCCAGCTCCGTCGGTGAAAGAAAGGGGTTAAGCTGCTCCATTTGGATAAAGAGGATATAGTTTAAACAACCACCTAGCAATGGATTATGCAACAACAATGAATGAGCTTTATTTCACACACACGTATGCAGCAAGCACTATGTTTGTTCTCCGTAATGTGGCCCTAAAGAGGGCCGGTCTGGGTCTACTCGATGTTCCACGTGATCACGTGTGTGCGTTGCATTTCAAAGAGACAAGCGGCCTCTTTGAGTTTCATGCAAGTTTCGCATGGCTTCAGCAAGAACCATGTCACTTCGTCACGGCTGAATTTGGCGAGACTTGGCAGCACGTCGTCCTTGCAGCGCTTGCAAATCCCGTCGAGAAGGCGGTCAATAACCGCCGGACATTTTCGCCAATGCTGATGGCACAAGAAGAGCCATCCTTTCTTCGTCGCCCGGGGCAATGTGTCGTGTTCCACAAGGCCATTGTCGTCGCCGTTCAACCAGTGCGGAAGCACAAGGCGTGGGAATGCCATTTTGATGAACTCCGCATCCGCTTGCGCAAGTGTGGGATTAAGTTCTTCCATTTTTTAGCAAGAATATTACCGGACCGACCAGCAGGTAGCGGTCCGCACAATAATGAATAAAAACTTTATTCCAAAATACCAAAAGTCTTGTTCTCACGGATTATAGCCCTGAAGAGGGCTGTTTGGGGTCAGATGTGGAGAGTGGGGGCCGGCTGATACACAGATGGATGGTGTCAAGGCGCGCCTACAATGGCGTGTCCATACGGCCTGTGTACAGCTTGAACTGCAGCTCGTGCGCCAGCGACTCATCCTCTTGGCGCTGCATCGCTAGCGCCATGCTCTTGCCCTCCGCCTCGAGCGCTTCTTTGGGTCGTGGTGGTCTTACGCGGACTACTTCCAACGGATAGTATTCCTCCTGGCCATTGCGTAGTCGCCGCACAATACATGGAAGGTCCGCATGCTTGATGTAGATGCGGTGGCGGCAGTAGTAATGCTGCTGCACCGTGACGCCGAGAAAGCCCTGGTATGCGTAGAGCTTCTTTGCACTTCCCGCCAGGCTGTGAAACTGGAAGAACCTCTCCGGCTTGTGGTGCGAGAACAGCCTTTCCCGCTCCTTCTTGCTCAGCTCGGAGTAGTGCTTGGGTCCGCCGCGCCGTCCCTGCTTGTAATTGGTGGTCATCTCTTGGCAGGAGCGGAGAAAGTCCTCGGCCTTCTCCAAGTCTTCGGGGTGGTTCAGGCGCTCAGCGAGTTTGGCCTCGGAGCAGTTGAGCAAGTGGCACAGGGCATGGAGAGCAGAGGGGTTCATTTTCTCGTTCGCTTTCAAGCAAGCTACTGATGTCGAGCTGCGTTTCTTCGGCCTTTTAAGCGTTTCCTGAGGGACACGGCTGTGGGCTTTATACTGTATGCCGCTAATTTAAATTTCCGCTTCTTTGCAGTCAACGCAAATAATTTCAACTTCGTTTGGCTGTCACCACTGTCAAAGTTTGCGGATTAGCGCCCGCATGATGACCCAATTTCCCACGGTAACGCGACGACGGATGCGCGTGTGATTGACAAGGTCACGCCGCCGTGCCATGCAGTGCCGGGCGGAATAGCGCGCTAATTCCCGCCGCGGTCACATTGCATGACAACGGGCGGATTAGCGCTTCCGAGAGTTGTCGTCGCTAATACAGTAGCTAATTCACTACCGTACTAGCGGCCAATCATAGCGAGGGTGGGTGGCGCCAACTTGGCCCCGAAAGCGCTATATAACCGGGGCCATTTCCCCCATCGAGCATCAGTTCCTGACTGAAAAAGTTGCTCTGAAGAAGATGGCTTTTGCTGCTGCTCCCGCTGCCTCCGACCTGGAGCCGTTGCTCCCCATGGACACCGCCGAGGAGACCGCTGAGAAGAAGCCTCGCAAGCCGGCTGCCGAGTACTGGGAAGACCTCAAAAAGTACGTGTGGATGATCGCTCGTCCGCGCACCAGCGTCGGACCGCTCTTCAGTTGTTCCGACTGCTCCGACTTCAACTATAACAACCGGAACAAGATCTACGACGACGGCAACTACGTCTGGCTGAACCTCCGGTTCTGCCGCGGATGCGCTGTGGGCAATATCCGACAGCAGCTCGGACACTTGACCGACTTTCCCAAGAAGGTGTGGAATAATATCAAGGGCGGCGGCTAGTGATCACACTTGTACATACCTCATATAACCCACTCCATGTTTTTCCATATAATCCTTCAATAACACTTTGTAACCCGACGAAATCCCGCTACACTTGAGATTAGGGCACCTCCTCGTCCCAGGTTGTTAGCATCACTTGAGATTGGGGCCTGCTCGGCAGACGCTCAATTAAACACAAGTGTTTGCGGTGTTTCAATCTAAATTCAGATACCATTCGATGTAAATCAGCCATTCTACTGCTCGTTTAAGTTAAGATGTTTCTAGTTCAAGTTGCTAATATGTCTATGTAATTGGCATTGCAATGCTATCTGTTGCAGGCTGATATCGATGATTTTAACGTTTCAATTCCGCACACTAACAGGAAAGAAGAAGGAAAAGTGCAATTTCTTGGTGGTGTCGAAAAAAACTGGTAAACGGACAGACAAACCGGAAGCGTTTTTTATCAGAGTGCAGCTGTAATTTACCGTCAGAGGAGAAGCATTTTCCCACCATCGTTAAGGGCAGTCGGACCACCGCAGAGTGCGGCCACCATACGGGAAGAGTTAAGTTTTCTCCGGCCCTTCGGCTAGTTAAGCCAGCCGCCACGGTAAGCGGCCACCCGTGGCGGAGCGTTTTCCGATCGCTGGAGCAGGGCTGTCGCCCGTCGCAGCGCGTGGCCTTCGGAGTTGGAGCGTTTCGACCATGGGGATGGATGGTCCTTAGGACAGGATATCCCCCCCCCCCCGGATGTCATGCTCAATGCAAGGGGTGCTTCATAGTTAAAGAGTCTGCGTTGACCAAAAAGAATGGTTACCCGATGGGACGAGAGACTAAAGACTGAAGCCGAACCTTTGGATACCGTTTACAGATAGCGACGTTTAAGCGTCTGTCGCTTAAGCGGGTTGATACGCCCCTCGGCTGGGTGACATCAGCACAAATTTACGCTTATCCTTACAAAATCCTGATCTAGCTACATCACGTACGGTGGGCCAATCAAAAACCACCCGAAAGATTCCCTACCATCGGTCATTTTGATTCATTCATTTTGAGGGAAAAGTCGGAAAAAGACAAAATATTCTTAGCTTTAGCGGCTAGTTTTGCCCTAAGTATTCGCCCCGCGTGATGGAGCCGATTGACAATCCCAAGAATCGCTCTAAGACGCGAAATATGGAAGTCGTCGAGGGGTCTCGGCGGTAATGATATGACCACATCAGTGGTTCCGCTGAACCGTAATTTTTCACGGTGACCAAAACTGGAGGTCGAGTTTAGCTCAGGGAATTTGGCAGTTCATCACGGAATTTGAATGACATGATAGAATAAGAGAGGACACCTTTGTCACAACATTTTCGTAACTAGGTACAAGGCGGTAATGCAGCGGCGAAGTTCATTGAACCGAAATCTTTTTCGCCGAACTGAACTAATCTCAACTGATGCTCAAGACCAGTTCACTCAAGCTCATCGATATTCAGCGAAGTTGGCACTTCACTGAAACACTACAGCGCACGCTAAAGGCTGACTTCAGTACAACCACAGCTCCAGGCTTATGAAGAATGGCTCCGCCAAAAGCGTACTCTGCAAACGTGAAGGCGCCCAAGCTTGGTATACGAAATTGGCGTCCATTCACGGATCTGTTTACCTAACCGTGTTTCCGTTTGCTGCTATCCACTGATAATGTTGTTCAATGACACGCCTCTTTCCCGGTTTTTGGACAAAACCGCAAAATGTATTGAGAGAGAAACGCAACGTGAAAAGTAGGGACTAAAGATCTGTGACCGTACTGGTACTGCCGTATTATAATACGGTGCTGCGGTAAGCAGACTCTCGGAAAAGCGGAAGCCGTCTTGTACGTCACATTCAGGATGACGTTTTTATCCAGTTTGGAATCCTCATTACGATTCAGTTAGTTTTGCTTTTCGAGCAGCGGCCCCGTATACTTTGAAATGGTCTAACGAAATGTTTGCGAGTCATCGATACCGTTCCTTGGGCCCGTCGCATGGCCGGGTGTCGGCATTATAGCCAGGAGCGGCTGTCTTTGACAGTCGTTTTAGCGTTAGAAAAGACAGACAATCCTACCAGCTATTTTACAACCGCATGGCCTATAGCGCCCGCTACGCATCGCGGTGACGACGGATTTACTCTGATGCACCTGCAAGTTCACTAGCCTTTCTTGACGTTCTACCATGGGAAAACGGTAGCGATGGCTACAATCACAAAGTAAACACGGATGGTCAAGCGATACGCTAGAGATCTAGCGTCAGCCACGCAAGGCTCATAATTGCACTTTCTCCGTACGGAGGTCGACGAGTGAGCACAGAGACATTTTTCGGTGCATGCCTCCAGATGTCCCTCACGTTGCTTTTTCGTTGTGAGCACTTGAGCACATTAAAAAAGGCAAAATCATGAATGAGTCGCCACTAGACTCTGTCGTAGACTGCGGTACGAGGTTGTCAGTACAGCACGCTTACGGTACAGAGGGCTAGTACGGTGCAGACTGCGGTGAGTAAACGCGCCCCTAACTAAGCTTTTACCCCTCCCCCTTACGAAAGAACGGTTGACGGGAACCTGAAGTCGGCACGGGCAAGTGTAGCTTCGAGTGATGTTACCATAACGATACACTTTGTAGCCGCTTCTTTGTACACCGC
This sequence comes from Aphelenchus avenae, assembly GCA_020875895.1. NCBI lineage: Eukaryota > Metazoa > Nematoda > Chromadorea > Rhabditida > Aphelenchidae > Aphelenchus > Aphelenchus avenae. The sequence goes on along the minus strand of JNEY01000140.1, from coordinate 122,096 downwards.
CAGGAAAAGAAATATTGGCGCAAAAAGCGGAATGGGACATATAATACTGTCAGCAAGTACTGGATTCGGGTACCGAATCGGCCTCGGACTTGGTTTTTAGAACAACTGGGAACGGCTGGAATTGGTTCCTAGAGCGTATAGCCCTAATCCCTGCCATACTACCAAACTAAACGAAACAGATACAGCTACAAATCAGAATAAGTTTCGCAAATTTTGGAGTTGTAAGGAAAATGGATTTAAAAGTATAAAACGGAAGGGCATTTTAGACGTAACCTTGGTCTACTCTCTTGCATGGATTCAAATGATATGTTTGCTTCTGTCTAGGACAAAAAATGACAGCATATTTCCAGACAGTCCTGCCTAAAGCGACTCGCCGTAAGGGAGCTTAGCTCGTCTTTGCTTGTTAGCACCTCTCGCGACTCGTGACAGGTCACGATCGCAAGTGCAATTAAGACATCTCTCGTCCTAAGCGAGACAAGTTCGGAAAACAATCAGCGAAAATAAGCCCTATCATGCAATGTGCGTTGAAGGTGTAAACGCATAGCCATGCCAAAACGTGTTTTTAAATGGCTACTCCTAGAAGCCTTGAGACGTTTTCTTAATTCCTCCCGCCCTCGAGACCAGCATAAAAGGGGCCTAAAAGAGCGTAGATAGAGGCGTTTAATCGAACCTTTGAAGTGCGTCGCTATGCCAGTTCCTACCGAAATTCTCTCCGATTGCCTCCTTTTCCTGGACAAGAGTGACCTTATGAAGGCCTCAGTTGTCTCCCGTCTCTGGTCTGGCACTATTGCCAACCTGCTCCATCCACCGACGATAATGGTCAGCTACGCTAGTATTGCGTTTGTGAGTAGTCGCTACTACCNCCAGGACTGGGAAGGCTCGTCTATTCAGGTGGATTCCGAAGATCCTCGGGAAGAGGCAAAACATTCGCTGGGATGGTCCTGGTCGCGGTTTGGAGGTGCCGTTAACCCTTGGAAAAGGGAAAGGACCACCTGAATTCAGAAAAGGCTCGAAAACATGAAAGTTTTTGATTTTATAGACCTTAAAGGGTAATCGGAATGATTTTGGTTTTGTTGGAATCTCGGCATCCGGAAGGCATCTTCTCTGTCGAGAAATTCTTGGAAGGCACCGTTGGCTCATGCATTTCTGTGTCGGAATTCGGAGTTTGAAAGGCATATCCGTTTATCGGAACTCGTAATACGAACATGTCGGAATTCGGGATATCGAAGTCTGAAGTCCCAGACACTTCTGGACGTTAGGCTAAGAACTGAGGCATTTTCCATCATAAGATCGAAAAGGGAGCCACGCCGGAATTCGGATTTCGCCAGTTCGGATTGCAATTTCCAGTAAATGCTTGGGATGGACCATGGTTAAGCTGAGAAAAGCCAGGCGTTTTGGACGGCGGTAACATGAAGTGAGCCTACCCTTAAGTGAAGGATGTGGGAACGTATAGCGATTCAAACGGGGAAAATGCCAAGCTAGGTGGGAATACGATTCACTGATTTCTTGGGGCCATAATTAGGTAAGCCCGGCTCGGTTCGCGACTTCCGAACGGCTTCAATGACACACTCGAAGATCGAATAAACAAAGCGTCCGAGCCGAGTCTCTTGCCAGAAGGATCCCCGAAAATAAGTGCGTCCCTCTCAGAAATCGAGAAGAAAGCGCCGCGAAGGAAAGTGAATGTGCGTCGGCGCAAAATAATGTGCTTCCTGGCCAAAGGGCGTGCGCGCGAGGAGGCCGTTATTGAGTCGCGGGAAATGTAAACAATCCGCCCGAAGGAGCGGATAGTAGCCGACGGCACAGAAGTCGCGTTCGCTGGCCGACGCTGCACATGTGTTTCAAAGAAACTGCAAGTTCCCCAGTAGGAAGCGGTAGCAGAGGTGCATCATGAATGTGAAATTGCGGATTGCAGTCGGCGTAAACGTTTAGGCTTAGGCTTAAACAGTTTGGTGTAGAGTGGTCGGCGGTCACCTTCACCACGGTTCCCGGGAGCAAGCGGGGAAGGGGGGGGGAGACTAGGGTGTTTAGCGCATCACAAGCCCAAGAGGACAGTCAAAAATTTGAAAAGTGTGGACCGCATGTAGCTGGCTTTTACATGGTTCTTTCACTTCAACAAGAGAACGCTAAAGGAAAAGAACAAAGGAAAACGTCTCATCTCCGCTGTACATTGTACGAAATGAGCCATGTGAAAGTATAATGGATTGAATTCTGCTCAGAGTATGATGGAACTGCCGTGGATAGCGTAAACAATGCGGCGCCGCCAGAAGCAGGTCGCTTGCCGGCGGCACAGAAGTCACTCACTTCCGTGCCGGCCAATGGAGGAGGGCGGCGTTCTTGCGCACCCGTAAAAAGAAAGCCGACACCTTCGGGAACGCGCAACGGACCACAAAAGTCGCGCGGCTCAAATGACCACCCGACGGATAGTGGTCCTTCTGGTGGTCGAAAGTGAGAACGTGTGAGAGAATGGCATCGGTTCGAATGGGAATACTATTCACCCAAAAAATGGAGGAAGGTGGACGACAGGAAGTTCCGGCACGCTATGAGTATGTTTGTACGGCGCTATTCAGTGGCCCAAGAGGGTCATTGTAGTGGACGATCTGAGAACACGCAATGCAAACACGCTCAAGTAGGTGAGTGTTCAAACGGAAGGAAAAGTGGGAACGAGAAGAATCCAGGCAAAAATATAGTCCTCGTTTTATACGGAAGTACTGCGGCATAATGAAACTGAATATAATCAATGCTTTCGCGAAATGGAAAAGCACTAATCGCTCCCGTCCATCGTCAGCCCTCCTGTCCGCCGGCCGACTAATCCCTTACCTGTCGCCAAGGTGGCGCAGGTCAATCTCCGTCCCGCGGGGTCCCATCGGGCCGGGTGGACAAGCGGTTTATCCGCTCGTCGAACAAGGTGGACGACACGGGTCCACCTCATCGCGGGTGGAAGCCACCTCATCGGTCATCTTTCCGCAAACACTGGGCGGAAGCCGGAAATTCGGGGTTTGGGGCGCTCGGCAAATAGTTTCGACGCGTGCGTGCCGGCTTAAGTGTTTTCGCACCGGGCCACCGAATCTACGGGCAAGCAGGAGGAAGTTTGCTACCTAAGCCTAGCGCTGATGGAACGGTACGAAAGAACGGCCCAGAAAGGGATTCACCTGAGAAGAACGCAGGACTGTCTTGAAAAACCCTGCCATAGTGCCATGGTGCTTTGAGGAATCGAAAGAGCATGGAACGGAACATGGCATAGCTCCAAACTTTCGCGGTTTTGACGTGCCGTTCCGGTTTTGTCATTTGTCCATGAAATTCCGAACTGTCCATGAAATTTAAAAAAAAGGATGTCCCTTAAAACATAACGGAGAAGCACAGAGATACCACAAGAATGAAAAAATGTTTCAAAGACGCATCTATATCTTAAAGGGTATCTTAAAGGGTAGGCTAGCCTCACACTTCAGGAACATTCCTTGAAATGGGTCAGGCACGAAACGTATTCGGTTGAACGCGCGGAAAGCGGGGCGCTTTCAAAGGGTTGCCGAAAGCGCCGACAACACTGAGGCGAAACAGGTCGGAGCACCTTGCCGGAAGGTGCCGAAAGGAGAATCATAATGGACTGCGTTGTCTCTGACGCACGCGGAGAATGGAATGGGCGGTCCGTTGCGCAGTGGCCGGCGGCTCTTGTTCACGCACTGCAAGGTGGACAATAGGGTGGACAGAGTGCCGTGTGCGCAGGTCTATTTTCCGCTGACTCATTCAGGTGAGTGCTCCGCAGAGGAAGAGGTGCACTTTGCTGAGCGATTCATTTTCGATGAAACAAAACGGCATAAAGCAGCACAAATGCGCTGTATTTCGTTGGCACCATATAAATGGCAATGAAAAAAAAGAATTCCCAGGGCGAAGAATAGCCAAGTGGATGAGAAACACATTTTTAATTTTTCCAAAATTGAGCGCGGTCAAAGAAGCGCACAAAGGAAAAATTTTCGATTTCCTTCCATAGCCTAGTCCCAATCTTTGGTCCCTAGTTACAAACTCATTTTGCAGGGGTAGACGGACCCCGATGTAATAAGGGCACGCCTGTATGCATTTTGGGCATCCAAATTTAGACGAGCGGAGAGAGTAGGGGGTGGGCGGAGGCAGCCTCCTGCCCCAAAGGCGGATACATTCACGACTCGCTTCGTCAAAGGTGAGCGGCAGCCTGCGAAAGGGCAGTGATGACCACTAAAGCGGGCGCTGGCCTGTCGGGCGGCATTGTGGACAATGCCGCCAGAATGTCCATTCGCAGGGGAGGTGTGTGGACAAAGCAAGTCGGCGACGCCGTATTCCGTGAAAAGGTGCTGCCGACAACATGCGGCAAGGTAGTGGGACAATTAGGCGCGCTGGCGCATTCAGGCGGAATAGACGCGCTCCGAGAAATACATTATGGTCGCTACCGCAGCGTCTTGAAAGGTCAGTAGGGTGAAGCGAAGTGGGACAGTACGTTTGTAAGTAGCGATTGCGCCGAAAAAGGTCGGTCAGATGCGGAAGGTCCTCGCAATATGGCGTACGTTAAAGAGCACCCCAAGAAGTACCGGAGACCGCATTTTAGCGGGCAAAGGGTACTACTTGATTATCTAGGTGGTCACCCGGTTGGGGGACGGGGGGAGGGGGTGCGGGCTCGCTCAACATTTAACATTTAAGATTTTTGGGACTTCGATTATGAGGATAATGTGGTTAATGGTGGGTTCGTCATTTCATGGGCTACATTTATGTGCACATATCTTTTCTCTAATTTTGCGGAATATTGGATCAAATGGTTTAGGCGAAAAAGAGCAGACACTCACGCTCGAGCCAAAACAAAAAACGGTGCTAAGCTAGAGTGCGACTTTACCGTACCCGTACCGTACTCCATACCGTACCAGTACGGCGCAGTACGGTACGGTACGGTACGGAGCCATAGTACGGTAATAAAAAATGAAATTTTCTGCCATTTTGCAGGTGAAACGAAACATTAGGAGCGATAATTGTAACGCCATTGACATTAAGTATTATAAATGGTGTTCATACGACTGCATACCTGTCATCCTTGACGAAATTTGTCGCATTTTGGCCAAAAATGTCCAAAATTTGCTCGATTTCGGGTAAAAATGTGCATTTTTTGGCCTGCAGTACGGTACGGAATACGGCGCCGTGCTGGGGTCCTGCCGTACCGTACTCCGTACTGGGCCAGTAAGGTACGGTACGGCAACCCGTACTGACCCATAGCCGTACCGTACGCCGTACTGTATAGTATGGTACGGAGTGCGGTACGGCACCGTACCGTAGTACGGAATGTAAAGTATAAATTTCATGTTACAGGTAGTGGCTTTCGCTTCGGAAAGCTTCGAAGCCGTTCTTCGATGGTTCGTCAATACGTACAAGCACAGCAGCATCTTCGGCCCTCTCCAGCTGGAATGCCTCACATTCCCTCAGTTGCTGCAGATTTACACGGCCGTTATCAACGGTCAGGGACAGTTTGGAGGTATTTGTTTCTGATTGGATACGTAAGGCCCACGTTGACGTTTAGGCATTTTGAACATAACCCCCCTGCTTTTCGAGGACGGTGAGGTTGCCCAGTTCGAGGTGCTCGTCGTGCAGTTCCTGTTCGGGGTTTCTACGCTTCGCAGGCGCGAGATTCATCTCATCGGTCTATGGTGGGAGTTGTCGAAGAACTTCTTCGGCATGCTTACACAGGTAAGATATTTCGGTTTTCTGATGCAGTAAAAAACGAGTCCGATTTTTTCGAGCCTTTCTTGCTCTATGCTATTCTATTCTCCTTTTTTACGGAGAGCCCCGAAAATACGTCACGCTAGTTTTACTTTTTACCCCCCCCCTTGCCCAGTCGTAGTGACATCGAAAATCGTCGAAATTTACGTACGCCATGCAAAATGTAACCCTCGGCAAGCAATACTAGCGAAATTTAAGTCAGAAAGTTGCTGGTCGGCGACTAGTGGAGGGTCATACTGTATTTTCTGTGGCTTAGGCTGACGTCTCCCCTCCTTTCACACGGGCCGAGACCTTTACCCCCGTGTTCGTGTGACGATTTTTGGACATTCCCTTACACATGATTAGCACGATTGCTTACCACACGATATTGCATGTCAGCAGAATCCGCTCCTCCATTCCTACGTCTACCCCTAGAGGACTTGGCTATCTTATTCGTGTCCACTGCTCGCAGTTGCATTCCGCTCTCTAAGGTCATGATGGTTTAGGAGAGGTGATCTCTAAAAGCAGTCTTGAAAAGCTGATGATATCTCCACATTTTCCGTGCTCGAAAAACCTATCCGGGATCCGTTTAACAACAAATCTCTCCTTCTTAGCCTCAGTGCGCATGCGTGCTTACCGGTCAATATCGCAGAAAGCGGGTCCCAAAAATATCGACCCATTAGTCGGCCATCAGAAACAAATTATGGCAGTTTGAGCTACCTTAACATGCACCTACAGGCGAAGCTTAGAAATCGATCTGCAGGCTGATAATTTTGCTTAAAAACAGTTTTTATACCTTATTTTAGAATTTGTTTGTCAACTTTCGAGGGCTATCAAAAGATACTAAAGTTAACCGTGTTGCATATAATTTTCTGTGTCGTTACATAAAACTGCGCTTTACCTATGAAGTCCTGGGTCCTATAGGGTCATTGCGGAACGGCATTGACAGGTCTTTAAGGTAGAAAATTCTTCTTGTCTACCTAGAATCTCTACAATGACGACGAAGCGGACCCCTTCCGATCGCTCCCATCGATTAGCGTCGAGTGCGTAGAAGTGCTCCAAGACACCACTGTCTTGCGAGACGCTCATGGCGTCGACCAGTACATCGACTTCGGCGACGACGTCGCCTACGGGCGAGCTTTCCCCGTCCCCGCCCCGAATTACTACACCGGACTGGAGTCGATGTCGTGCTGTACGCAGCGTTCGGACGGTGCCGGTTACAAGATCCGCCTGCAGCGGAAGCTCATCCTCGACGAGAAGGCGATTCGCGAGGAGCAGGAGACTCGTCGACTTTGCCAAAAGGCAAAGTTCGAGGAGGAGAAGAAGGGCATTCAGAAAGCGATCCACGAGTCGCTTAAGGATGAGTCTAAAGCAGCAAAGGCTGATGGACTCCGACGTAATCCGGTTCGCGTGAAGCGTGCTGCACCGCTTCTCGGACCGCGCGTTCGATCGCAGTCGCCTCTTCTGCGTGCAAAGCGGACTTTCGAGGTCGAGTCAGTGCTGGGCCGCTCGCAGGGCGGCAAACGGCTCCTTCTCTGGAAGGACTACCACCATAGCGAGAGCACCTGGCATCGTGGCACCGTAAGCTTGTCACCCCTTCAAAGCATCTTAATTTCGCCTTATTTTCAGAACGGCACCGAGAAACTGCAAGCCTTCTTCGACAGCCTGATGGACACCTACGCGAACCTCGAATGGGAGTACTCTTCGGGCCTTCGCCCCATCCAGGACCTGGCTCTACCCCGAGACGAGGACACAGGTGAGAGTAAGTTTCATTTTTTGGGGTCTTATTATGCTCACGCCATTTTGCTTACGCTCACCATTTTCAGATAACAACGACATTGACGGGGCTCCTGCCAGCAAGCGTCGACGCATGCAGCCGTGACAGTTCCAGTAAATGCATTACCTTTTGGGTTTTTGGTATTTTGTTAACTTGAATGTGCGCAAAAAAGCTCACTAAATTGCTGCGAACGCAAAAGTTGGTAAATGACGGTCACCAAAAAGTCACACACTATAGGATGCGTTTAGTATCACTCAATAAGCATCGACGTTTCAGCCTCATCTGTTGGTTCGTTATGGCTACCAAGACACAAAGTCCGATTTATCGCTTACATGTGATAGCTAGCAGTATGCTGTGTTTCAGAGGTTTAGTTGCAATACAGAACGTCGGTCCTGTGGTCCCAATGCTGTGCGACGTGGTCGGTTACGAAGTTGTCCGGCAATTTGCGCAATTACCGTAGAATAACATTACAAGTCGCATGCAGCGCACTAATTCGGGAGGCTTTTCCGAGCGCTGATTGATGTACACATGAGCTACAGGGTTAAGCTGTCCTTCCATAAGAAGCCTGGAATGGCGAGACTATTAATGCTAAAGTCAAGCGATTATAATTCGAAGTGTGACATCCATTGGCTCTCTAATGCTTGAACCACTTTTTAAGTTTGACTGTGACCGATCGATTTCCAGATCTCCGGAATCACCCTATGTAAGATGGCAGAAAGTGGTCATTTGAACACGATGAGTCCCTAAAGTCCGGCTCAGCTTAGTTTACGGGTCTCACTTTTTCCGCGTATCGTTTACTGACGGTTTGCTTGTTTATTAGCAGTACAGACAGCATTGTTGTAGTATTTTCCTGAGAACCGGTGCACTTTGGGTGTGCGCGCAGAGGGTCGCTTTCCCCCAGCGTAGTTAATCCACCCGCCGAATGATGCGAGCATTACTGGCAAGGTCATGCCATCGTTGTGTGCCGAGTCAGTTGACATTACGCAATAATTAGCACCCGGGGGTCGCGCCGCGCATGCACTTAATCACCGTGGTACAGACTAAGAGTGCTACAAGACTGACACCTAGAGAGGGGGGGGCATAAAGAATATGTCGGGTGATGGCGCCCATCGCGGTGCACGTCAAAGGACCGGTGCATTTTTCTTAAACTTTTATTTAAGTTTAATAATTCCATATGGGACATTAAACTGGCACCGTCTGGTAGTCCAGCCGCCCTTGATAAGGAACGGCCCGTATAATCGCCCCTTAAGGGTGTGGGCGAAACAAGCTCTCTTCGCGGCTCGTTCCGTGATTGCCCTGATCAGGTTTGACTGATTTAAAAAAGTTTTTAAATCTTTTTAGGCTGTGTCAGTTGGTGGTTCCCCCATTATCTAACCGCCCGTGGAGGCGTGGGTCGATCCAAAATTGCCCCAATGATGTTCGCCACATTTTTAAATTTAAATCCCCTCAGGCTACACCTGCAGGGTGGCCCTCTTATTGGCTGATCGCCCCTGGAGGGGCGGGGCGAAACAACCTCTCTTTGTGTCTCCATCTGGGATCGCCCGGATCAAGTTTGACCGATTTTAATTTAAATCCCCTCAGGCTACACATGCAGGGTGGCCCTCTGGTTGGCTGATCGCCCCTGGAGGGGCGGGGCGAAACAAGCTCTCTTTGTGGCACGATCCGGGATCGCCCGGATCAAGTTTGAACTGATCTTTTAAATTTTATATCCCCTCAGGCTGTGGCAGCTGGGTGGCTCCTTGATTGGCTGATCGCCCCTGTAGGGGCGGGGCGAAACAA
>JNEY01000140.1:91007-109063 GCA_020875895.1 Aphelenchus avenae | reverse complement strand
CGCAAGCACACGCAGGTCCTCGAACTGACGGCTTCTTCGGGAATCACCTGGAGCCCTTCGTCTGGTCACTCGGGACCACCTGGCTCAAGCGGACCTCGAAGATCGCACTCTCCGAACCGCTACCGACAACGCAGCGGAAGTCGGGGTCGGAACACCGGCTACGGCAGGAGCAGCCCGCGACCCCGTCCGGGAGGATACGCAGCGGACGCAGACACCATCCTGGTCGCTGACATTCAAGAGGCTTCAGAAGTATGCACGCTCTGTGATGCCCAGCACTCGCCCACAGAATGCAACTTCTACACCTCGGCGTACATGAAGCAACGACGTGCAAAACAGCTGGGACTCTGTCTTCACTGCCTCCGTGAAGACCACCGTACGGTCCAGTGCCCTCGAAGTACGATGGACGCCTGCCCGAGATGCAACGACGGCTTACACCACGAGACTCTCTGCCCGAAGGCAGAAGTGAGCTCTCCCGCAGCTGTTCATCGACGCCGCACGGTGACACCAAGTAAACCTACTGCCACATCGGACACCGAAGTGACCGAGCGTTGCGCAGTGGAGGATGCAAGGCGCCTCCAAGCTCCTGAAACCCCGGGGTCGCTTTGGTCTGGCAGATCTGTCAGGCAAGCAGAGACATTCGACACTCGAGACTCGGATGCCTCAACCGCATATGGTATGCTATCCGCTGGTATAGAGACGGGCCTTATGCACATTGGCGACACGGCCAACCAGACGAAAACCCCCGGACAGACGTGGACGAAGGAGTCACGAACAGCTCCTAAAGGACGTCAAGGCACGACGTTTCCGACGACCACTGAAGTCTCTGAGAGCGTAAGCCAGCAGCGCTCCGGCGCCTCCGGAAGCGATGAACTCCTCAACAATCGCATGCTGTTGACGGACAGACGCTCGCCCAGGACCGACGTTCTGCAATCGCCGGACGTGGGATGCACGCAGGCTCGAGGGAGACGGACCCTCTCGCACACCCAGGAACGAAGGAGCCGAAGCTCTTCGTACACCGGCTGTGGAGGGCAGAGCGCTGAGGAGGTCAGGGTCCAACCCAACGAAAAGTTCGACGCAACACCAGCAGTCCTGCACCGCTCTGAATCGTCCAATGATGGAAACGACGAATCGGAGGGACTCGCTTCGACCACCATCACCACCATGGAGGAGGAACAACCGCGCACGTCACCGCTGTCAGACGCGCCGACCGCGATCCTCGAGTGCATCAAGACGACCATCATCTACAGCATCAACGGACAGAGTCGCCAAGCCATACTGCTCTTCGACTCGGGCAGTACCACCAGTTCTATCTCGCCGCAGCTCGTAGAGGAGCTGAACCTGCTGCGACTAGACCCTCGCATGCTCCGCGCGAACGTCTTCGGTTCTACGGTACCGATGCTCTACGAAGGAGCCACCGTGAGCTTCGATCTGCTCACTCGCGAGAATAAGTCACTCCGCATTCAAGTTACCACTTCACCACGCGGACTACCGCCTTTCCAGATGGCACCTATCTTCGAGGACCAGCTCGCTGCTCTTCGTCGAGATGCCATTCCAGTTCCCGTCACTCGTGAAGCTCCGGATATCCTGATCGGTCAGGATCTCTTCGACCTTTTCGAGAGGACCACACTGCCACGACTGCCACAAGGCTTCGCAGTCACCAGCACCATCCTCGGGCCGACTATCAGCGGAGCCGGACGTCCAAAGCCAACATCTACCAACGCTGCTGCCAGTACTGAAGGTTTTAGCCCCCTGCTGAACCTCCGGAACTCGGCGAAGGACTCCAGAAGCCCCAGTCCGCTGCTCGACCTCCGAGATGTGTCGACAAGTTCTGAAGGTCTTAGCCCCCTGCTGGACCTTCAAAAACTGCCAACGACCTGCAGATGTCTCAGCCAATGCTGGATGTCTCAGATCCACCAAAACGGCAAACAACGCCGAACATGACCGCCGGTACTCTTGCAGAAGAGAAGCCGTCGACTTTCTGGTCCGCCGCCAGATCAGCTACCAAACGTGACGCCTGGACTCGACGCTGGACCCAGCTCCATTTCTACCACTTAAATCCACTAGACGCTGACCTGGAGCAGGAGAACGCTATCCCGAGCCCTAACGTCGACAAAGCTCTCCGTTCAGAAGACGTCTTCAAGGCGGACGAGCCTCCACCACAGACGGACGCTTCTTCGCAGGATCAATCGCCGAGTGCACGTGCTCTACAGGAGATTCTACCCAACCCTGTGCCGAACCTGTGCTCTGCTGTAGCTGAATCGTCTTTCGACGATTTCTTCAATTTTTTTAGTATTTTCTGCGACGCAGTTGATGATTCCAGCCGCCGAGTCTCCCAGCGGACATTACCCAGCAACACCACGCCAACGTTCAAGCGCCGTGGGTCCCGACGCGAAAACCAGCGTACCGTACCCGCGTGCGACACTTGCGAAAGCGACGCCATTGCTGAACCATTCGTAATCGATCAGACGCCGTTAACCGTCGCCGACTGCATAAAGTTTCGTTTCGGCCCCCTGCCGAACGATTCTTTAAAATTTTTTCGAGCATCCTTCGCAGTTTTCCAACGAGAATCTCGTCGAATTGCGGCCGCGCATTACTGCTTCACATTTCGCGTCAAATTTTTCCATTTCAGGAAAACATCACGAAATGGCCTCCGGCAAGAAAGGGGACGACACTCCCACTGGCGACTTCCAGCTCTGGTGCAATATTGACGACGGCGAGTCCGACCAAAACCCGTACATTCAGAAGACTCGCAGCCGCTCCACATCTTCGAAGCGCAAACCGTGGTCCGGTACTCCGCAGTTTGGCCCCCTGCCGACTGCGGGCAGTACCGTCACCGAAGCTGCATCGTCGTCGCAGGAAATAGCTCCAGAAAATCCGGCGGACTCCCGATTTGGCCCCCTGCCGATCGTGGAGGGAACCGGCTCACAAGCTGAAACCACGCCGAAAGATCCGGCCACGGAAACCACCGAATCCTATCCTGGCCCCCTGCCGGATGAGGATACCGACGCGGACGCAGCCACCTGCGCCTCCATCTCAGCCAGCTCATCGACCGAGCAGCTCAACCAGCCAAAAGGCCTGCTGGCAACCACTAAAGCAGCAAAGAGAGTTGCACGCAAACTCTTCCGCCAGCAGCACATGGTTAAGCCGCCGAAACTCACCGCCGCAGAAATCGCCGCGGTCAGGAAAATCCAGGCCGAGCTGAAGCAGGTCAAGAAGGAACCAGTGAGCCGCCCAACCAGCCCTCAGCAGAACGTCGACAAGCCACCCGAGCTGTCCGATCTGGAAATCGCCACGGCTGAGAAGATCCGAGCCCAGCTGAAGAAGGAGCGTGAAGCTGCCGCCGCCAAGCCGAAAGCAGTCCAGCGCCCGACCAGCCCGTACCTGTTCATGGAGCTCTCTGCCGCTCAACACGTGCGCACGGTCGCAGAACTCAAGACAGCCGTCAAGCAGCTGTATCAGCGCTGGCAGCACACCCAGCCACCAGGCCCGTCGCCCATCGTCTTCAGCCCGATGTGGAAGGAGAAGCACCCTTAGGGCAGCAAGCTGTGGCGCAAATTCGTCCAGCTCGAGCAGATCGTCGCCGCTCGTGAAGCCGAAGACGCAGGCAAAGCCGCTACCACAGCCACTACGTCCTCCAATGAGGAACAGCTGCCCCCCCCCCCCTGCAGCTGATCCTCTGTGGACCGCGGAAGAAGAGCGCAAAGGGTGCCAGGAAGAGCTGGAACGCAAGTTCCTCGCGTCGGACGACTTCGATCCGGAAACCATGACGGAAGAAGACGTACACCAAGCCTGCATCGAGCTCATCGCAGAAAAGGAAGCTGAGCAACCGGACGAGGGCGAGACGATGCCGCTGGAACCAGCTTTCGAAGAACAACCTCCAGCTGATGAAGAGATGATGGAAGACATCGGAAAAATCCTCGCAACGGGCTCCTCCACCAAGCCCGTCTCCACGGCTCCGTTCTGCAACCCGTCTCCACCTCCTAAGCTGGCTACTGACGCGATTGAAGTCGACCCACCGCCACCCCAGCTACCATCACAAGGCATGCGGATGAGCCTCTATCCTCAGGAAATCGGTTTGGCCCCCAGCCGACCGAGGAGCCCGCCGGATAACCACAAAACCGCTGTGAAACACGTCTCGGACTGGCTTTACTCCACCGCCACACCAACTGGCGAACAGCCTCCGCCGAAGACAGCAGCCGCTAAATCAAGCTCACGCGAAGGCCACGGAGCCGCCCACAGTCCGGCAACAAGCGCTCGTCAACAACGGCCAGTAGCACAGCGCCGCTAGCACAGCGCCGCTGCGACCGCGACGTCTCCAAGTCACCAGTTCGAGACAAATCTCCTGGCGTCTACCGTAAGAACATGCTGCGAGTCCAGTGCACCCAGCCGCCGCTACCCATCATCGACGGATTCGTGTGCAAGGATCTGGCGGTCCACCTGAAACGCTCCGGCACACAGATCAAGGACGCTCAATGGACTGCTTCGATGAACCAGCCGAACAACAAGTTCCTCGTCGTTGGTGCTATCAACGCGAGCGGCATTCCGTCCATCTACCTGCCAGCAGACACGCTGCCAGACGGCGAGCCGAAGTACTACAACCGGATCGCGGCCAGCAACCGATACCCGCTTGCGGACATAACGCGAAAGGAGTTCGATGAGGAGCAGTCCATCTTGCCCTCCATCTTCATCATCGGCCACACGTACGGCGTCTTCCCGCAGTACGCGACGATGGTCACCTCGGAGACGCGCATCCTGCTCAGCAGCAAGATCCGGCCCACTACGAAGCTCTACAGTAGTCTGCGCAATGCGGGCATCGGACCCGCCGGCTACGACCTGAAAGGCGCCGAACCCTCCTACATCGACGACAGCAAGGACCAGCGCACCGCACTAGTGCGCCTTGGCCGAGTCGCCCGTCACGCCGATCGCTGTTTGAGGGTCACGATCAGCTACAGCGAGATCCCGGGCAACTTCGACCCGCACCAAGACGCCATCAACGAGCTCAAGGAGAACTCTGACCTCCACGAGAACCACCCAATCCACCTGGTGAGCTATACTAACACCGCGCTCCACATGCTCAAGTGGCTCCGAGAGTTCCCGAACGTCGTGTTCGGCATCAGCCTCTACCAGCTGCTCTACCACACGGGCGTCCTGGAGAACACCGAGCCGAACACACAAACGTACAAGGACTCGGCGATGTTCGGCACACTTCTGCAGCGCATCCCGCTGCGCCACATCGCCATCCAGTCTGCTTGCACCTTCCCGATCCCGGGCAGCCACTTCTCGCCACACCAGCTACTCGGCATTGGTGACGCATTCGAACGGCTCCCCCAGACGCAACTCAGCGGAGCAGCGCTCTACGCTCACAGCGCTCAGAACCTGCAGCGCCTCTAAACTCTAAAACCTGAGCCAAGGACACGCTCAAAGAGTTCCGCAAGCGCCGAAGCGGAAGGTCGTCTGCCCCCTGCCGACGTCCTCCTGGAGGTCTTCAGCGGACATGATCCCCTCCTCAAGCCAGAGCCTGTTCTGACGTCCATCGTGTCAGCGCCAACCGAGCTCCACGAGTACTTCAACTACGTGAAGCCGCACTTCCACCACCAGCGCAACGAAGAGACTGGCCGAATGAGCGCTCGAGTGATCGCCGACAGCCTAGCCACAGACGAGGTTCCACGCGCCCTTCCGGCTGACATCCACATCACTCACGGATGCGACCTCCCGTGGAATCCGGTTCGAGTCTGCCGAGGCCACGGCGAAGGCACCCACTTCCACCAGACGCTTCTCCAGGCCACGCTCATCGGACAGAAGTCTCGCTGGCAGCGAAGCGGACCCATCAGGATGGACCGAGCCTACCGAGAGCTCCTGGACAACGTGCTCGACCTCACCGTCCACTGTTTTGGCCAGATGATTCTCATCAAATACGGCTTCCGTCTTCGCAACGACGATGAACGCGCCCGCGAATGCCTCAAGTCATCGAAGAGGTGCTCACCGCAGACATCGACATCCTCGATAACGAGCTGCCGCGCATTGTCGCTCGCTACCAGCCACGGATGATCCGACCGGGTCTCAACCACCCGTAGCCCAACGAAGACGACTTCTACCGAGCCGCCGAGCACTGGGTCCGCTACTGCGAAGAGGTGTTCGTCTACACCTTCAAGCGCCTCACCGGACCAGCCTCCTGGAACACGGACTGGCTGCAGCACGGAATCCTGCCGAAAGAAGCTCGCCAGACGGTGATCGACACCATGGTCAACCAGGCTCAAGCGCACTTCGACAAGCTGCGCCCGCCACAAGGTCTACATCCAGTACGGCCGTCACCACATCGACGCCGAAGACAGCGTGCAGTTCCGCTGGAGACGCTTCGATGACCACCCGAAGCACCGCACGGACATCCAGCTGCGGGAACCCTGAAAGGATTGTTCGGCCACGACAAAGTAGCCGAGTACCTCACCTCGAAGATCCAGGAGAAGATGACCGCCACGTTCGACGCCCGCCTCAGCGCCATCGAGCGAGCCCTCGGACGAGCCGACCGCGATGAGGACGAGCCGGACGATTCCGACGCCCTCTCGGAGCCCACGCCGTACAAGGACCGCGGATCGGATGAGTGATGCGCTCCTCTTCGATCTCGCCTCATCGATTTTGGACCCGTACATATCTCAATGTTCCCCCTTCGGCATCCACCTCCCACTTTGGAGCTCATAAAGCCCTAATACTGTGGCCCGACAAATTTATCACTTGTATTTCTTCGTTCACCTACTAGTTATTTGTTCCCCTTAACCCCTCTCACCCCAACTGCCTCTTGTGCCTTCTTCTACCTCCGGCTTCTACGATCTCGACGCTTCGCTGTGCCGCCTTCGTCGCCGATGTCACCGTCGTCGTCGTTGTCGTGGTCGCGAGTGCCGTGAACAGTGGTTCACGAGGACGGGTTACGCAACGCCTTCTTCACTTATTTCCACGGGTCGGTCTCTCGCGAGCGCCTTCTTCTTGCTCGTGACCTTGACCGCCGCTGCGTCGTCGCTGCCACCACCGGCCGTTTGAACCGAGGTCATGCGGTTTCTCCCGCGCCTTTCTTCGCGCCACCACAATGGACCTCCCTCCGGCCGCCGACTACTTAAGCCGCACATTCGACTCGTCGACCGTCAGTCGCCCGGGAGGAGACGCGGCGCATTTGGCCCCCTGCCGATGCGCCCGCTGACCCTCCCGCAGCAGTCCTCGGAGAGTGGTGTTTAGCTCCCTGCTGACACCACTTGAAGGGACCGTCTTCGCGGCGGTTTCGTCACCTTCGGCACCTTCACTACGGCAGCTTTAGTTCTCGTATTTCCCCACCTTTCTCGTGTAATTAGTCTAGTTATTCGTGCCTTTTCTACGTGCTTTAACTAACTAATTACTCGGTTTACATACCCAAGTTTGAGGTAACGTCATAAAGTGCTACTTTATTGGGCGAAAACTCAGCGAGGAACAGCCGGAAGACCACCAGCTAGCTAGGCAGCAGTAGACGGCGGAGTGAAGACCGACTAAGCGCTTAGTCTGAGTGCCAGCTCGAGAATCTGGCCTGCCTTGAATAGTTAGGAGTCGCGACCCTAGCTGTTCTCGACAGGCGCGATTCTAGCAGTTTTTGTGCCTGCGAGGTAAACCGTTATAAGCCACGAAGGAAGTCAATAATATTGCTATAGGGAGTGTCCAGAAAATGCGTGACGGTCACGGGGGGAGGGGGAGGGTCTCGGACCAGCGTCACATGGGCGTCACAGGGGGGACGAGGGGGAGGTGTCAGCGGGGGCGTCACGTGACACTAAGCACTACATAAAAGCCCGCCGCTAGGCGCCGATCCACGAATTTTTCACTGTATTTATCAAATTTTCCGCTAAATTTTGTTGGTACCGCCTGCGGCGGGCTATATTTTGCATGGTTTTTTCGGAAACTGTCGATGCAAACTAATGATGTGCCAAATAGTTTGAGTAAAGTCGCGTTGCATTAATACGTGAATTTCTTGTGTGACCGTCACAGGGGGAAGGGGGTGGGTACAACCCGTCCGTCACGGCATCGTCACAGGGGATAGGGGGGGAAAGGGCAAGAAGACCGTCATGGAATTTCTGGACGTTCCCATACCGCATAAAAGTGAAAAAAACACTATTAAATTTTCCTCGATTTGTACTTTACCTGTTCGTTCTTTTTTTGGCTGGGGTACTGAGTTCTTGTTCGACATTTTAGACGACGAAGTCACATTGTGACTGGAGGCTGCACAACGTGGTTGGTCCCGTGTACGATGAGCGAGGTTACTCCAGTAGAATGACATTAATCAAGCAACCGATCTTAGAATGTCCACAGTGCGTGGCATACGCTGGGGGAGCAGTGATCGAAAGCTCGGCGGCTATCGACAGAGGTCATTTCCGTGCCATCTCCTATCAATACTTACTCGACTGCATTGAGCACCCAGCCGACGAGTACATACACGAGCTGTTGGCGTAAGTCTCACTCAGTTTTTTTGCCGCTTAACCCACAATTCTTAGCCTAGCTGTTGAAAGAGGTGTTCCGTTCCAAGACCACAACAAGCCCTACACCGGACAAGCCGGCGAATGCGATCTTCCGTACGGCCCTTTCCAGTCGCCGTTTGTTGAAGTGCTACACATATATCCGGTAGCGGCGTCACCCGATTCACTGATGCACTCGATGTTCGAACGGGGCACGACTACTGCGTGTATGTCTTTTCCCACATGTTGGTTAGGGATCGTTCAGAAAATGTGCCAACAATTTTTATCACTTTTGGGCCCTCCACTCTTGTCAGTAGCTTCCGAATTTTTTATCCGAAAAACGGCCTGTATGGGGCTGTTTTCGCCCTCATGCTGACCCTTTTTCCATTTTGCGCCGAAGCTCCCCCTTCGTCCGTTCTCCGTACCGTGCTAATCCCACGTGCCATTTTCCGTTACTCTAAATCAGCACGGAATTTATTTTGCAATTCAGTAATATGTACCTCCGAAGTGTTCACGAAATTCCAAGGGTGCGACGTCTACACGCCGACGAAAGCCGAAAACCAATGTCCACAGAGCTGATCGGTGATGGGCTCGAATGGCACGCGGTGAACTTCGTCGCTTACATCGTCCAGGACGATGGTGCGATCCTTGCTGTAGCGAAAAACAGCTACGGGACGTCATTCGGCTGCAACGGCTACTTTTCTTTGCTAATTCGTCAGGGCGAAAATCCCATGAAACTCTTTGATTCATACTTTTTCACATTGGACTCTAACGTGACTGTCGACATGAACTAAGGTACTGGCAAAGTGGAGTAAAAGTTTCTACAGTGTCAAATATTGTCAGAAGTTTGTGATCAGGTGCCGATTCGGAGCGGCTTTCATCTATTTTGTTCAGAAAATCATAAAAAGGAAGCTGTCGGAATTCTCAAGGTGGATATCATAAATTTACGCATATACACGCCGAGTTCAGCAAAATCCCATAATAATAAAGGTCTTCTCGGGTTAGGAGCAGTGACGGAGAGTGAAGTTTATTCGGCACGCATTTCTTCGTCTTCGCGAAAGCGAATACGACGACTTTCACGCGTATGAAGCAGTACCTTAGATTAAGAAGTTGAAATTCTCGTGAAGAAGTCGACTTCTTCAGCGAGTTTCCACGGTCTTTGCTCACATATTCCTTAGTAATGTCGCGAATCATGCCGCGCGCAGAGTGGTCACGCTTCCAGCTCGGGTGGACCGGTTGTATCACGTTTGTTCAGTAGGTTCAAAATAAAATTTGCGTGGAGCTAGTAAGCATCTGTGCAAGTCGTCGATAGCTCTTATTTCAACGTTTCTGAAGCCGAGTGCGTTATTCTGGTGCATAGCGACGCTCGTTGATCAGTCGGCGTGAACGCAGATGAGCACGCTACGACGACAAGAAACATGTCCCAAAAAGTTCACAGCGAGGAGGTCGCTGAACTTCATTGCCCCTCTAGCGGATTGCATCACCTCTGTTTTGGCAGCTAGTGGGACGCTTTGAATATTTGCAGTTAGCAGACTACGGTCCAGGCACGAGCAGAAAGTCCTTT
The DNA here is from genome assembly GCA_020875895.1 of Aphelenchus avenae. Lineage (NCBI taxonomy): Eukaryota > Metazoa > Nematoda > Chromadorea > Rhabditida > Aphelenchidae > Aphelenchus > Aphelenchus avenae. Next base: position 99,037 of record JNEY01000140.1, on the reverse strand, counting down.
CAGAGCTTAATAAACATTGACTAGCAACAATTTAAGTTGATTTGCCGCTTCTGTATCGTTCTTCAGCGTTAAGAATGGGACCCAAGAGAACAGGTAAGCGTCTTTGGTGCAACTTGTACTTGCCGTACAACAAATATACATACATGAGTGAATCGACGTTTTGCTCATGCGGCATGAAATTCTTCTAGTTAGCTACTGCGGACAGTTCTGCGTCACGATAAATGTTTCAGATGGCAGGGCCGAGACGCATTTTCAATGCACCGTTTGCGAAAAGGCTTTCACTAAAAAGGCCAAGCTCGATGCTCACGCACGAATCCATACCGGAGAAAAACCGTTCAGATGCGACGAATGCGGTCGTGGGTTTACTCAGTCTTCAAGCCTGGCAACTCGTAAACGACTTCATACCGGCGAAAAACCGTACAAATGCGAAAAATGTGGACGGGGCTTCACATCGTTGGCCTCTTTCAACTACCATAAAATGATCCACACGGGAGAAAAGCCGTACAACTGTAACATATGTGGACGGGGCTACACCTCGTTGACCCCACTTAACTCCCACAAATTGGCGCACGCAGGAGAAAAGCCGTATAAATGCGAAACGTGTGGGAAGGCTTTTCGTACAAAAGCTCATCTGCCCGTTCACATGCTCTCTCGTACTGGCGAGAGAGCGTTTACGTGCGGCGTTTGCGGGACGGACTTCTTTACTAAGAGCAGCCTCACCCGTCACGTTCGCAATCATAATGGAGAAAAACCGTTCCGATGCGAGGTGTGCGATAAGCATTTCACTTCGAAAAGCAGCCTCCTCGCTCACACGCGCACTCATACCGGCGAAAAACCGTTCGAATGTAAGAATTGTGGTAAGACATACCGCGAAAAAATCATCTCGCGGTGCACACCCGCATCCATACCGGCGAAAGACCCTTCAAATGCGGCGATTGTGGGTGGGACTTTGCTCGCTTGGAAGCCCTCAGCCACCACAAATTGACCCACACGGGAGAAAAACCGTACGAATGCAAGACATGCGGGCAAGAATTTCGCCATAAAAGGAAGCTCAGTGTTCACTTGCGCAAGCATACCGCCGACGAGCAGCTGCCCAAGGATCGGGTGAAGATGTGCCGAACAAACAAGCAGAGCTACGAATGCTCGACATGTGGCGAGGCGTTCACAACGCTGGGTAGACTCAAGCTTCACACCTACAAGCACACGCAGGAGAAATCGTACAAGTGCGAGAAATGCGACAAGGCGTGCACTTCACAAGGAAGGCTTCTTATCACCTATGCGTTGTTCACGAGCATCTGCCTCATGGCACGCATCCGCAAGCATTTAACATTGCTGCTCAATGGTAGAAGGAAGCAATTCGACATGTAGAACGACAGATTCAACAGGATGAGGAACGCCTCATGGTGCTGCGTGCAGGCTGGTTTGCTATGTAAATTCTGAGAGCCTTTTTTCGGATCTATTTCCATTGTAGCTATCCTATGTCCACATACTTCAAAAAGCACATTTTCAAAATATGGCACATTTCTGACGAAGATTTCCCGGTACACATTGCCAAATAGCCCATATTACACGAGCGAAAATCGATTCAAAACATTAGCATTCACCACAAAGTGTCCTGCCATTTCATTAATTCAACTTTAGAACTTATCGAGCTGGAAGCGGAAGAGGCGCGTTTTCACAGTGGAGTGGTCGATGAGGGACGCATTCTGAGCCGAACGCAAAATGAAGTCGAGGACTGGCACATCACGGAGCTGTGAAGAAAACCAACACTTTCTCTCTTGTGATTTTGATTACGCATTTTGCTCTTCTGCTCTCACGTGCCTAGACTTTGAGTTTAATTCCTGTTGTTTTATGAAATCCTATGCCATGATCGACAACAGTCGTGCCGAATTTGGGTCGGGTCGTAGTCTGTGAGACAAGGAAACTTAGATTAATAACCATGATAGAAGTCCCATAGGCATTTGCATTCGCTGTGCTTGCTTTGCGATGAAAAGCATAAGTTTGCCGGTTTTGAGCCGTCTTATTCGCTTTAAATATTTTCCTGCTGGAAAAAACTCAAAAAAATCTGCATGCAGTCGGGTAACCCGGATCCGTCATACAGAGGAATTAATGATTTTGGACGTGAGAATTCGCTTTAAGGAGAGATCTCGCGGCTTCAAACGTGAACACCTTCGGCGGCCCGATTCTTACCTCCGTTCTATTCAGTAACACTGCGCCCACAATGGATTGCGGCCGCATTGCGGCGTTGCGGTCATTGCGGCCACAATGCGTTGTGGGCACCCCTTGCGGCCACAACGGTGGAGTGTAAAACTTACACAGTTGGGTGCAAATCGAAGGCCATGTTTCACTGGGGTTATTCATTAGGGATTACGGAAGTTCCAAAAGTGATGGCCGAACAAATAAGTCTGCATTAATGCGGCATCAATGTGATGTTGAAAGGAAACTTGCAAACAGTTATGAGAACTTAAACCGCAGTCTCGGGAAGAAACTGACTTCGTAATGTTTTCGAGATCACAGCTTTTGGGTAGCTGCCCGGCATGAATGCGTTACCAAAACGGTGCTGCGTACACTACAGAAGAACTCGAATTCGTCCAGAAAAACCTCGCCGCCTTGTGGCTTATCGTGCTTACTGCCCTCGAGAAGGGCGATTGGAAGTGCTACTTCGCGGTGGTCGACTGCTTGGGAAGTCCCATTGACAACGTCCTTCTGGAGTTCGACTTCGATGCCGTGGCACGTATGCGAAGGTTCATCGGCGTTCCCGAACATGGCAGCGGGCCGACAACAACCGGATTTTCGCAGCTAAGCATAAAGGGAGTGGCGGAGGTTTTCTCGTGACCGGGAGCAGGACGGGGTCCCACACCATAACTGCTACTCATTAGAATCTAGATGAAATAAGACCGTTTTGGGAATTTTGGGGAAGGTGTTGGAATTGACAAAATGTGACAAAACATTGAGAAAGTTGACAAAACCGAACAAACACTGCAGCGCTCGGGAAGCTTAAAAGCTGCTATTGGCGGGACTGTAACGATGACCGGGACGGGGTCGTAGGCCTCGGTTGATAACGGAATCGGGACCCGCACGTCCCTGCCACGTGAGTTCGCTTCTAGACGACACCGTTTCTGCAAGCTCGAGAAGCGGAGTGCCCCATCCTCTTCAAACTTCCCGATGACGTTCTCATCGACGTGTTTCGAAGCGTGCCTTCTCTCAGCGCTCATTCCAAGTACACGGAGGTGGTTCGCGCCATTTACCCTGCATGGGCAGAATTAGTCGACAGAAACACACGCCTCTTACCGTCGGCATACCCTCCGCTAACAGAACTGGCATAGCTCTATCATAATGTCCTCATGTGGACGTGAAATAAATACGCGTTAAATCCGCGGTATTTTGTCGTTTGTAACGTTAACGACTACGAAGCGTTTAAAAAGAAATAAAGTGAACAAGAAGCTTCAGTTTCTGAATAATTTTTGTCTTAAAAGTCTTGTGCGGTTGCATTGACTGTGCGAGCATCAAGGCGATGAATAGCAAGACGAGTGCGGAAGCAGGGATGCGGCGATTTAAGGGAAACTTAAAATTCAATTTTTTTTTGCCAGAAAGCCCAGAAGGCAGAAGTCTTCAAAGAGCGAACTCTCAGGTGAAAAAATTTTTGTTGCCACGATGTCCTAAGGCGATTTGGTGAATATATGGCAATTTAGCCAAAATTTGAGTAAATTTTGAAAAAACGGTGAAAATTTCCGCCTCTGCGGCCTCTGTCGCCGGGCCATTTTATCTAGTGCAAACTTCGTAAATAACGGTTTTTGAACTGAATCCTAACTTAATCTATCTCGTAACTTAACGAACGTAGCGTCATCGAAGCTTGTCCGAACCTCGACGAAGTTATTGCATCGCTTAGCTTCAAGACTTTCCATACCAACGCTGCTCTTCAGACTAATCTCTCATGCCTTCTGCATTGCTCGTCTACGCTAGGGATGGTGCGCAAAATAACGGGTAAGCATCCTTAGCGGTACGTTGCACTCGTTTGTTACCTTGGAGGTAGCCTTCTTGCCGTGACAGCGGCTTCGTTTCTATAGTTACATGACGACAGAGAAGGGCGAAATCCTGACTAAAGCCAACAGAAATTCTGAAATTCCCTAACCCCTAATGGACGCTTATCTCTATACGGTCCTTGGTAGCCGTGGTTTTTGTAAAATAATTCGACTGGAGCACATTTTTACGCCTCAATTTTTTACTAAATTGTGCATCACGAATCATTAAAGGCTTCCATCATCCTGAGCGCGGAAGAAGTTTCCAGCGAGCGGCGGCTGCTTCAGTTTGTTGGCGTTGACGAAGTCCTGCACACTGAAGCCAGCGATGCCGCTGTATTGCGGATTGATCAAAGATGGCTGCTCGTAGGCCAGCAGGACGTAGCGGTGCAGACCGCTGCCTGAAAATGCTTAGTGAATTTCAGTTTGCTCTTTTTAATAAGAAGAGAATGCGTCATAAAAAATCTTCAAATAACGTGAATAATTGTGCTCAACAAGTTGTTTTTAAAACCGGCTATAAACAATTCCCAGAACACAAATGTCGCAAAATGCCTTCGTTTACCTGTCGGCGGCGTGGGTCCATTGTACTCCTGTATGACCTGGCCTTGAGCGATGTCGTTACCCAGTACGTTGACGACAAGCCAGTGGACCCACGACCGAGCAGAAGGGTCATTCGGAGAGGGCGCGTCCGGGTCGACCATCATAAAGGTGTAGTATGTGTCCGCGGAAAACGTCCACTCGACGGATGGCTTGTCTTGGAGCTAAATCAACAGCTGAAGGCTCGAAGTTGTCGGGTACTTTGCAGCATCAACACTTTTAACCTCCGTTTTCACAAAGTCATTTGCTTGTACTTGTGAATGTAGTATGAAGGCAGCTGTCTCGCAATCCCAAAATTTCATTGAGAGTGATCGCCTTTTGGCCTGCCTTGGCCATCACAGGAAGGAGGGAGACTCAATCAGTGGCGTACCGACAGTCGGGCAGGGGGAGGGGGTGGGCATGGCCGCCCCTAATTTTCGAGGGTACGAAAAGCAGCAAATGGGGGGGGGCATAAGTTCACGGCGGCCGAACGCCTCCGCGAAAAAAGGGAAAAGGGGTACCAGGGGGCATTTTTCGGTGGACAAGATCTTGGCCCACCCTAGACCCTTGCCCTCCCCCCAAATCGGATCCCCGATATGCCACTGGACTCAATAATTTAGACCAAGGTGACAATATCAGAGCGAAGCAAGTATGCATCCCAGTTCCTAAAGAAAAACTTGCGGTGTAAGATGTATGTCGGGTCAGTATTCTACGGTGGAGGGGGGTAAAATATATTAGGCTAATTATGGGGCGATCACAGTGTATTTTTAACACAGTGACCCCTTCCATTATTGTACCAAGAAAAAGCGACCCCCCTATACTCAACTAGTACTCACCTTTCCAGGCGATAGCGAGTTGCCCAAGCTCACTTGCGCGCCACTCGGGAAGCGAGCATAGATCTGGTTCTGAGGTGGAGAGGTTATGATGTCCGGCACGATTTTGTACCGAATGAAGGCAGTCGCGGTGCGACTGTCCCCCGCATCGGCGATCAGAAGCGAAGACGTTAGTGCGACGAATGCAGCGACGAACCGCATTGCGACGACTCCCAAAGACGACTCAAGACATGGGGAAAATGTAGGTCTTAAAAAGGTCAGCGAAAGCCCCATCTCCTTCGCGCCCGGCTACGAACGGCCGTGCACATTTTCCGGTCTCAAAACTAGAAAATTGGGTGCAAAGGGTGCGGCCTTCGCATTGGTTACCGGTGCACGAATTTGCTGTTGTCGCGGGTTGTGAGACGAGTGCTGCGACGTATTTGTCCCCTGAAGGTCTTCTGGTTTATGCTTTGCAAAAGGAGCATCCTTCGACAGGGCCTGCATGGCAACATACAGAGAAAGGTAAATATATGTGATGGGAAGGCCGTTTCTGATCAATGGCCTTTTCGGTTAAGCGTATGCAATCTTCGGCTGAACAGAATGTGCCTTGGGAAGGTGTGCCTTGTAGTGTCGCCCGCTAGTGCTTTGATAAGGAAATGCTCATGCATGCGGCTTAATGCGATTTTGACAGCCTTAGGGAAGATAATGCACGCCTCGCTTTGCTTCTTTTAGTTTCGGTGCACCAAAGCAAGGAACTCATAGAACATCGTGACACGGCCAAATAAACTTGGCGACACATCCACGCGCGACCTTTGCTACGTCGCAAGATGCCCCTCTTTTTAGGTTAACGACTTGGATAAGGTGACATTTTCCGCAGAGGTGACCTCAGATTTGGACTCAATGTCTGGTCGAAAACGGATTCCTGTGCATTTTGGGCCGTTTTGGGCACCAAAGCGGATTCCGTCCCATGGAGCGGTTCTTGCCGGAACCCCGCTCGGACCTCAGATTTGGGCTCAGCGGCGTCGAAAACGGTTTTCTCCGCGTTTTGGACCGTTTTCTGTAGCAGTGCGGAATCCGATCCATAGGGCGGGGTGGTTCCTGGGTCGGGACGGAACCCCGCACCGACCTCATAACCGGACTCAGCGTCGTCGAAAACGGTTCCTGTGTATTTTGGGCCGTTTTGGGTACCAGGGCGGAACCGCCCCATGGGCGAGGCGGACCCGGGGCGGAGCGGAACCCCGCACCGACCTCATAACTGGACTCAGCGTCGTCGAAAACGGTTCCCTGTGCATTTTGGGCCGCTTTGGGTACCATGGCGGAATCCGCTACAGGGGGCGGGGCGGACCCAGGGTCGGGACGGAACCCCGCGCCGACTTCATAATCGGACTCAGCGTCGTCGAAAACGGTTTTCTGTATATTTTGGGACGTTTTGGGCACCGAAGCGGATCCGCTCCATGGAGCGGGCCGGACCCAGGGGCGGGACGGAACCCTGCACCGTCCTCATAACTGTACTCAGCTTTAGTACTGGTCTGTTAGCTCAGTACATTAGACAGTACTGGTCTGTTAGCGAAAACTTTTTTGACAACTTTTTTTGACAACCAGCCCTTTAGTGTATAACGATTCGTGGTGCGAACAAAAGTCGTCCTGACGGCTTCATACGTGGGGTCAAAATTGACAACAGTGACTGAGCAGACTTTGCAGTGAAAGCAACCTTCAGTTAAGCATCGAGAGTATTTTTGGGTATTTGGGCCTTAAAACATTATTCCGGGAAAGCAAAACAGTCCAGGCTCGATCCTCAAAAATTCGCCATTTGGGGGATGGGCACCCCTTTTATGGGGGTCTGAGAGGGGCTTTGGCCCAAAAAGAAGAATGATTCGTAATCATTAATGAACTTATTTTCGGAATCTCTATGCTTGAAAACCCCCGAGCGGGACCGATTTGGCCGAATCTTCTTCTAACCCCATATGGGCATGCTTTAGAGTTCGGCACGCGTGCCGTTGTACGGGCCGTACCCGTACCCGTGTTTTTACCACGGCTACCACGGCACGGGGGGGGTTACCTCGGGTACGGGGTACCCCCCCACCACGGCCCCCGTACCCGTGTTTTTTTTTGAATTTTGGCCCGCCGCTAGGCGAATTTTTAGCAAATTTTCACCAAATTCGTAAAAATTTTGACTAAGATTTCGTTGCTGTCGCCTGCGGCGGGCCTAAATCCCTGTATTCCTCTATGGGATGCCATCTAGACCACTGCATGTCGTAGATTATGCATGAGGGTTTCTTCTGTCTCAACCATGGGGTCGTTTTGTCTCAAAATTTTGGACATAGTCAAACGTGGATTCTTTTTGTCTCTAATTTTGAGATACAGTCAAATGAGGTTCAACGTTCGCTCAAATATAGGCTCCTCTCAAAACCCCTACCAAATATTAGTGTCTATCAAATATGGTGCCGAAACGTCTCAAGTTTATGCCCGTAGCTAAAATCACTTTTTTTCTACCAAATTTTTTCCCGCATCAAATATAGATGTTGCAGCCGATGGTGTTTTTCAGCCGATCACGTTATCGGCTAGCCGATAACGTTATCGGCTGAACCTTCAGCCGATAACGTGAACGGCTAGCCGATAACGT
>JNEY01000140.1:78504-89059 GCA_020875895.1 Aphelenchus avenae | reverse complement strand
TTACCGGACACAATCAACACTTGCTTCCAGCGTATTTGTTTACTGCTTAAGCTAGTCGTTGTTTGTGAAGCTGTGGGTCTTGTAACGACGCTGCGTTGCCGAAATGACCGAAATGAAAAGAATGTTTTCAGCAGTTTTCAAGGATTCAGGTGAATACGCCTTCATAAGTATTCGCCAACAAGGAGAGATTCGACGAACGGTGGTCAGGCGAGAACGAGTAATTGGCGCGTGCTGGAGCGCCACGAGACCAAATCGGTAGAGACGGACTACTACCGGAACGGAAAGTAAGCAGAAGCTCGATGTTAGAAACCGTGCTTTCACGCTTTAGGCGAACGAACTACCAAAGCCAAAAGGCGCTACGGATGGATTACTGCGGCTTAGACCAGTCGGTCAGCGTCTTTTCGAGAGGGTTGTTCAACATAACGACGAGCTAAAATGAAGGTCTTTACGTCCTCATGCGGTGCTGCTGCCCTGGGGGGACCACATTACGGGGAGGGGCAATTTTTTATTTTTTATTTTTAACTTTTTTTTGTATTTTAGTTGGACTCGACGTGTAAGCTGAATTGGTACGGCTTTCCAGTGCAGGTTGCTGGATTCTCTGAAAGCAACGGTCGGTTCCGATCCAATGCTGCTAGCTGTCTCCCATTCGGATAACACTTGGTTCTATAACGAGATTCTTCGAATGCTTCACAGCAAGGGATATGTTCCGCAGGTCGTTCTTGCGGATGGTACACTTTACCGATTTAGGGAGCAAAGGAAATCACTGCAGCTTGCCGTGAAGTGTTCCCTGCCGCTCGACGAGCAATGTTCTGGGCACACGTCGTTCGGCAAGTAGCTTGCATTATCATGGGCAGTTCGGCTTTGTGAGCAAATCATGTTTTAATGTTGACAAGAGACTGAACGGGTTCAAGAAAGAACTCAGAGCTCGCCTCCGCGCAGATCTCCGCCATTTTCAGTTCGCCAGAAGTGACGACGAGTTCGAAAAGGGTGTGTTTTACTAGGTTCTTTTTGTCTCAAACTGGAGTCCCCCACAAATTCGGTTCAAATTTGTCCCAAAAAGGTTCACTTTCGTCTCTAATAAATGTCCGTCTCAAACATGGATCCTATTTACAACAAAACTGGTTTGCTTTTGCAGCAAAAATACGTACCAAACTTAGTCCCGCACAGATCTGAGACAAAATTCCAGGGTTCTTCTCAAAACATGGACTGCACGTCTCAAATTACAAAAAGTCAGCCAGTATGTCCTAACGTTTCTCGTTTAGTCGCGAACCTGCACTTCGAGAGCTGGTCCAAAGAAACCTACGACTTCGTGGACTACTTGCGCAAGGTGTGGTTCGAGTCCAACGAACGTTTCATGTACGAAAGAGCCCACGATTTCGTTCCACAATAAATGGTATTCAGTATTCACACCAGAACTTACTCAAGAGACCGTTTAGGGCTGGTGTGCCACAACAGGCTCCTGAAGCAAGCTCATACACTGCAAGAGGATAAAGTACATGTTCGCGTCGGAAGACGCGAAAGTCAAGCGTGCAGAAGACCTCGTGTCGGCCTTCGAGGGGCACACCGGCGAGTACGAGAATTTCAAGGATTTCTACCTGTTATGATTTTACTGTACTTGATCTCGTTTTTTTCTCACTGAACCTTCTCATTGAGCGTATCCCGTTTCCCGTCGTGCAATGTTTCTCGTTGTACCGGTTAAAAGTGCACTGCATTAGACGCTAATTTTAAGGTTTGCGTTGGAATCTGAGACGTTATCTGATGCGTTCCGAAAATTGAGACCGAACATATCGGAATTTGGTACGAAATTGCGCTTGCGGGAAAAATTACGCATTTTTGCGAGGAGTCAACTTTTGAGAGATTAATTGCTTGGTGCCGAAAACTAAAGACGAAAGTAACCCATTTTTGAGAGGAACCTAATTTTGAGACAAGTTTTGACTATGACCCATTTTTGAGACAACATTTGCCTAGGTGCAAAAGTTTGAGACGAAACGGCACCACTTTTGAGACGTAAAGAACCTTTTGCGTATATCGTTCCTAATACGCAACGGACTATACGCCTACGCTGGCGAAATACAAACTATTTCTGTCACGTTATCATGCAATTGGACTAATCGCCTACAATGGCGAAAAACACATTATTTTCTCTCACTCTTCTCCGTTAGCTATTCGGCAACGACTAATGATTTGTTGAAGACCTTTGAGAAGTCGGTTGAGTCCTGGTCAGGGACGAACAGTCCCGTGGGGTAAAGAGTGATGACTTAGAGAAGTCGGTTGCAAAAGACCACCTAGGTCAAAGCACAATGTATTCGACAGAAGCGTCGTACATTCCTAAGGTGACGACGGTGCCAGCCATTAGTCTTGTGGCTTATCAATCAGCTGATAAACAGCTGGGCGGCGTATGCGAAAGTAGGCGAAAGCCAGTGTGCATGACACGTCAGCGTTAGGACGCCTAGGTGGAACGCTAGGGTTCACAGTTCGCGAATGGAATGTGCGCTAGGAGACGTGGCGGAACAACGGTACATAAGCAGAGAGTGTGGCGTTAACGTGGCCAGTTTGGGAGTGGGTTCAGGGTTTTCTGAAAGGGTTACAAGTGACTCCACGGCTTCCCGAAGGAAGGTTCATTTCTTTATTAGCTAGCGTGTGTACCACATACCCCCACTAGGTGTGCATTGGCCTTTCACCGCCAATTTTGTGAAGAAGAATGAAATACAATAGGGGATTGTTTTAGAGGTTATGGCTAAATGATTGAGGCCTTAAATGGGGCGATGTGCTCCAGTAGGTGTCCGTCGATGCGGCAGGTACTGTCGTCGAGGAAGCTGGGGAGCCTCTCGCATTCTTTTTGCGGAGTGTTCAAGAGGGGGTCGGTCAGTTTATTGTTTCACGAATCGTACGTTTCGTTGTCGGGTTGTTATTGCGTTTTCGTTGTTGGATTCCGATGAGGTCACCACAGGGGACGCACGCGTGCCGACGTCCTCGTCGCTGTCTGAGAGTTCACGCTCCAGGTTGCGCTCTGCCGGATGGCGGCTTGCAGAAAGCGCAATGGCGTCTTCGTCTTCATACCCCTGGTAGAATTATTTCATCCGAACCACGGCCGAAATTCTGCGGGTGCGAAGGCAACCATTTCTGGCATCCGCGATGGGGTCACCAGCTCGAGAGGTAGCCAGGACGTCTTGCTTGTTCAGGTACTGGTACACTTCCATGCGATCCTGGACATAGTACCGTATTTCCTGAATTACCCCCCCCCCCAAATAATGAACCCATTGAAAAATAAACCCCTCGCCCAACATTAGTCCCCCCAGGGGGTCTATTTTTTATCCAATGCAAAACCCTTCCGCTGGTTCCCGGGGCTACTTCTTAACCATTTTCTATGTCTGTAAGTCCTTTTAAGGGGTTTTACGCTACCTTAAAGCTGTTTAATTCGCATATCTTTAACAAAAAAAAACATCTACCCCAGGTCTTCTCAACCAAGGGGGGGGGGATCGTAATGGAAGCCAAACGGCCGGGTACAATATTTGGGACCGTACATGGGATCCGTTAGAATTAAGGTCCTAGATAGACTAGCCAGATTTATTCGCATGTTAGCATCAATAACGGGGCGAATGCGTGCTTTAAGGCAACAGTGAGCAGAAGACATTAAATTCGGGGTCGCTGATATGACTGACCCAATCTTCGAGCTCGCTTTCCCAGCGTTTCCCCATATCCTCATATGCGCCGGGAAACGCGGAATACGCGTCTGGAGGTGCCATGTAGCTCAATACATCCTGACCATTTGGTAGCCGAAATACTACTTGGAAATAGGCCGTAGTAGTCGGCAAAATGTTTTGAGCCGCAGGCTGAATGCACAGAGAGCGCTCAGGTTCGCGTTCCGTCGTCGGTCTAAAGTACGGAACATTCTGGATTAAATGTTCTCAGTATGAGATGAATAAAATTCAGCTAAACATGAAGAAAAAGTTTACATCACATGTGCCACCTCGCTCCACGGATCGCGTCTACCTGAGGGTTGAATCAGACCCAATAGTTGGTAATGGCCCATCGCCGGCACATTATTCAGCGCCGCGGGCCCGATGTACAGCGGGTGTGTATGTGCTCTAGCTTCGTTAACCGTCGTCGGGCTAAAGTTGAGCAAATAAGCAAAGATCCTCTCAGCTTGCTAATTTGTTTTGTTATTTTGTCTGAATCTAAGTTGAAAAATGAAACAAATGTTTCCGCCACGGGTACCTACCTAGACAAGATTAAGGGTAGGCAACCGTTAGGTTATCGTTACGTTAATAACGTAACGGTTAACGTAACTGGGGTACCCCAATAACGGCGCCGTTATTCGTTACGTTATTTTACTTGAAATAAAGCGGTAATTTGCCAAAACGGGGGACGGGATGGGGATGACCCCGACCCCATAACCGAACCAGAGCCATTAAATACGGCTCGGTGTCCGACACGGCTCAGATTAAAGGTATGTACGACCCCTCCCGTGCCGTGATCCGGCCCGTGCTAGCACCCCCCGTTCCGTGATCCGGCCCGTGCTGGCACCCTCCGTGCCGTGAAGCCGGGCCGTGTCACGGCACGGTACCGTGAAACGGCTATTAAAACTATTTGGAAAAGCTCTATTTACACAAAAAATGGCTTGAAATAACAAGATAAAGATTGAAAGTCATTATGCGGAAATTACAAATGCGAGCAAACGTCGTAAACTGGAGGAAAATTCGCCATCCGGAAAAAATATGAAAAAAGTTGCAAAAATGACGATATTTTACTCAAAATGCCGGAAAAAAGCTGCGAGAACAAAACGGGTTCAAAAATGGCCCGTGCTGGGTCCTACCCGTGCCGTGAACCGGCCCGTGCTGGACACCCCCGTGCCGTGAACTGTGCTGTGTTTCACGGCACGGAAAACGGGAACGGCCGTTTCACAGCACGGGTGCCTACCTCTAGCTCAGATATTGGCACGGGTCGCCAAATTCAACCTGTGGCAGCTCCTACCCCGGAAGCGGTACCGTGGCGTCTTATGTAGTCGCTATACAGGCCCTATTGGTATGACCACATGTACTTTTAGGTTCAACATGACGAATTTGTGAAGAATGAAGCATTTTAACGTTTTTTCTCTTTTCTGATGATATACCAAAGATGAGCCCGAAACAGGCAATTTGGTACTAGTTTTGATTCCTTCGAAGCTTCCACGACGTCCAAGACTTGCAGAAGTTGAAAAAAGCCTCTTCATAATTTCTGAGGCAACATAGCTGTCACAATCGCGCCTTTGTCATACCAAATTAAGTCGCAGTTAAACAAAACCGACGTACTCTGTTGCGTTTCCACCTGCTCGATATCCAGTTAAATCGATGTCAGCACCAACCACACCTTTGTGGCCTTCGCTTTGTTCAGCGCATGCAAAAAAACATTATATTGGGTGTCCTAGACGGAAAAATCCACATACCAATCTTGGAACCCATCTTCCGAATGACCTCGCGTATTTGAATTAGCGACTGCTCCATCTTTGCATGCTGGTCCAGATAGTCTGCTAGTGTCACAAGGGTCAGCCGGGACTAAGTTGAATCGAAACACTTAGGTTGTACCATGAATATCAAGAGTGTCCGATAGCAATGTTTAAGTTTTTACATACATCATAAAAAGTGCGAAGCTGATTTTTGCGCTACCGCCTACCTCGCCTCCAACTAGTGTATTTAATGGGCCGACGCTCTGTGGCCAGGGCATGTGTTCAATCTGAGCATGGCCTTGCAGCTTAAGCGCAGCTCCACTGTGGCACTGTCTGATCTTGTCCAGCAGGTTCTTCAACTACACCGATCAGTTACGGCTTTATTTCTGTGCCACCATAGAAACTTACACGATCCCCGTTCGCGTGCAATGCCTCAAGGAGTCTATCCTTTGTCACAATGAGATCTATCTGCTGCAAAATCATTTGATTAATGAATTATCAAAATAAGAGCACACACTTTCTCTTTGAGAGAGTCCACCATGTTTTCGCATGGTTTGATCTTCTCGCGCAGGTTCTGCTGGCCTCGACGCAACTGTTCTAATCGCCGAGCCTTCTTTGCTTCAGCGGAAAAAGCATCTGAAGAGCCGGCCCTCTGAGATTCGCTGTTGCCGCCGATAGCCTGATTTGCGGTGGTACCACTTAAGACAGATCCACTGGACTGTTTGCGTCTAAAAGTTGCCCTTTGTTCGGTATGACCCCAGCAGTTCATTTCCATTTCCATAGAGCCGGCACTGAAAGAAAAATGCCACCTCATATTGTGAGCGTTTGTCCTATACACTGGCTCTCATAACAGTGTTCTTTGCCTCTTCTACGGGTCGACTTACCGCCAACTTCCCTCCCCCATTTCCCCTGATGACGATAAAGCCGGCCCTTTACCTTAATACTTCATGTTGCTTTATGGGTTGGCCTGCCATATGGGAGTCCTATCGGGGGGAAGGGGCAAAAATGTGACATAGGGGTGGGGACAAATAGTATAGGGCCACCGCTTGGCCACCAGTACGGCAGTATGAACACTCTTTTCGTATATGTTTCCATGTATATCTCTATAAGAAGCTAATATATATATAAAAAGGGCGGCCTTATTCATTGTGCCCCCTTGCTAATTTTGCCCCGCCCCTCCTCCCACCCACCATAAAAGCCTGCCCCCATAGGGAAGGAAAACCGCTTTATGGCTCGTAATTACGCTCCGACCGCTGATCCACCATGTGCACCACACTGCTCTGCTAAAGTACTTCTATCGGCGCATGGGCCTGATACTTCAAAAGACTTCCCATTATCCCAATTTCTCCTTAGACTATTTCCCCTTTAACCTCTTCGATCCTGCAAATTTTCGATTTCCCTCATCAGCTTACCGTTTGGCAGGTAGAGCTTTGAACATGTCTTCCAGGATAGTATCGTCATCGGGCTCGATATGGCAGAAAGTGCGGTCGACACCTATCGGTTCACCGTAGCACCAGCATTCCTTACACTCTTTGCCTTCGAGGAAAAAGACTTCTTGGCGCAGGCGACAGTTCTCTCGAAGCAGTCGACGAGCTTCCTCCAGCTTTTCCTTCTCTCCTTTTGTCAGTTCCGGCTCCATTGGCGTCACGGGCAGCTTAATTTTGTGTGCTCCTTCAATATGTCTCACGGCGCTGCTGTTGTGCCATGTCGTCAGCAATTTTCCGCAAACACGGCCGTCCGCGAGGTTCACATTGCATGCCCACTGACCGTCCGGTCGATGCTCGAAGTATGGCTTAGCTTTTTTCTTAGTAATGTTACTTAGTACTGTAGAACTGTTCGCAGAATGGCCGCCGACGGATCCTACGTTGTCAGCGGAATCCGGCGTAGTTGAACGCGGCGGAGGTTCCATGTCTGATAAAACAAATGTAGACCTGTTTAAAAACGAGACTATCTTGGCTCACCAAAACTGTTCGAATCGCTGCCGACGTCCACTTCAGTGTTGCCGATGTCCGCTTCAACGCTCCCGACAACGTCGTAAGCGGGCTCCGGTGTGAATGTACGCGGCTGAGGTTTTACCACGTCTGAAAAAGGCAAAGCGGAAATTAGTTTAAAACACCATTACGTTAAAATACGGAAGGACGCATTGAAAAAAGAAAAAATAAAAATGGTCAAAATGCTTAGGAAGTTATGACCACAATGTATGCGACTAAATCTTCTACTTTCGTCGAACCGTGCGGCCCAAGACTGAGACGCCCGTTCCTATTCCGTACCGCATCGTAGACTTGGCGGGCCGTGGCGAGTCGTGCTCCGTACCGTGTCGTTCTCCGTTTTTTTTTTCACGGGATGGAACATCGGACGGCAACGAGTCAGAACAAGGCCGTGTTCCTTTCAGTGCTAGCATGAAACGGAAAATGGCACAGTTCGAAATATTCGGCGCCGTTCCGAGACGTATCCATGGACAACAACGAATAACGGCCGTTTTCCGTGCCGACTTTCACGGAACGGAAGAACCGGCACGGCACGGAGCTCGGCATGTGATGGTCAGTAGGAACCGAAGTAACTGTTCGGAAGTAGGCACGCGGATGTACCCGCCAAGCCTACCTCACCGTACCGCGTACCATATTTTACGGTGTGGCTGCGGTCCGGCACAGGTCCAGTACGGGTTTCCGTACCGTACCATACTGGGGCAGTACTTGAAGTCATGGTTCTCTTCCTGCAAATACAATAGTACGGCCCCTACTACGGCCTTAATATTACCCGTACAGTATTCCGTATGTATTTTACGATACAGATTACGGTACGGGGACGGTACGAAGGTTCCGTATATCTTTGATTTTAGCCCCCTCCTCTTAAATAAAGCCCCCCCCCCCTTGAATAGAGCACCCTCGGAGAGACCGTACGAAAGATAGAGCCCCACCATTAAGTAGAGCCCCTCCTCTGATAGAGCCCCATCACCAATAACTCCTGGGAAATCTATGGGTCAGTGTCTTCCACAGCTGCAAGGCAAGTGGTGCCTGATACTTCGTACACACTTCATGATTGACATTGCGGACGCCTTGCAGCTGGCTGATGCAGACGAAGACGACGAGAACGGCTACATTGGCGATGATGGTTCTACCCAATTTTGCTGTACCTACCTAATTGTGCAGTAACCGAGGTGTACTTCAGATACTTAGAAAGGCCTTACGAAAATAGAGCCCCCGTCCTCGGATAGAGCCCCTCGGAGAGAA
This sequence comes from Aphelenchus avenae, assembly GCA_020875895.1. Taxonomy (NCBI): domain Eukaryota; kingdom Metazoa; phylum Nematoda; class Chromadorea; order Rhabditida; family Aphelenchidae; genus Aphelenchus; species Aphelenchus avenae. The sequence goes on along the minus strand of JNEY01000140.1, from coordinate 80,404 downwards.
CTTACGAAAAATAGAGCCCCAGGGGCTCTATTCAAAGAAATACGGTAGTTGTATGATACGTAGTGCGGCACGAAAAAAAGTCGCGAATGAGCCTACGAGAACCGCCAAAACTGATGCGACGGACCTTTCAAAGCAACAGTCCGACTTAGCGCCGCATCATACTTTCGAGCGGTCGCGATAATCACTCAAAACAGCCACCCATCCGAATGACCTTCAGCCGCTGCCTTCAACCACGCGCTGGTAAATTGCTTTGCAGTATTTAGCTTCGGAGAATTCGCACTGCCCAAGTGCATGTACAATGGTGAGAACGAAGGAAGAGCAGAAATAAACACATAACGGCTTTTCACATTTTTGTGAAGAGAATCGTTCAAAAACGCTTTGCTACATCCCGCGTACTCGTTCAAGAGTACACCGACGCGTTGAAAAATTACCTAAACGACTTCCCATGAAGTTTTTGGACCAGTATTGCCGTACAGCTTTTTTTGGCTACGGAGAGTCCTGCTGCGTTACGACTCATACATATGCCAGAGAATAAAAATGAGACGACTAGATGGAGGAAACTAATTGCCAGCACGATACTACAGCCCCAAAGAGGTCAGGGAAACATTTCTGACTGATTTATTGCGTTTGCCGGCGCATTAATACTGCCGTGCAGGTGCGTGCAACAAAGCCACGCTGTATTGGGCTCTACGGCGCGTAACTATGGTCCCCCACTAGGCTGCCACAGCTGATATTCTGTATACACTTCGGCAAACCCACTCCCGTACCGTGCTCCGTGCCGTACTGACCAGCCCCTACCGTACTACGTGACGTACTGGCCCTCCCAATACCGTATTCCGTGCCGTACTCTACGGCCCGGAATACGGCACGGCTGCAAAACGGGCCGTTATCCGTGCCGTTCTCCACTAAAAGGGCACGGAACGACGACAATTTTCGAGCTGTGCCGTATTCCTTACGGCACGGAGCACGTCCCTGTGCTGGACCCCCGCCCGTCCTGTATTCCGTGCCGTGGAATACGGAAACGACACCGAACGGAACACGACACGGTCGGTTGCCAAGTCTAATTCTGCGATCACAAAGGTACATAAGATTACCAAGGCGTATGCCCCTTATCAAAACTTAGAATTTTCCAGCACATTCTTGAGCTTCTTACAGCTACATCCGTCTAAATTCCACCGCCTTTATCAACATGATGACCGTTGCTTGCGGGTGAGAACGACAAGGCCCCGTAATAGATTTCAACCGCCATAAGTAACGTTGCAAAAAGAATTCGTTAACTCGCAAAAACAGTTCACGAGATGGACTTCAACATGAGTAATGGTTGCATGTTGGCGGACAGCAGCGATCAGCACACACCCGCTTCCGATCTGAACCGTGTTCTACCGCCAGCCGCGACGAGCGACGGAGCGCCTCTGTCCTGACTATCGCCAGCCATATCGCTCATACGGGAACGACTAAGAAACATCGATCAGCGGCGAAACAAAGAGAACTCACGCACAAGTGCACGTGAAGCGGTGCTGAATCGATGGGTCCACCCGAATGTTTGCGACGCGCCGCAAGGCTCTCTTGAAGGTCAGATGGTCCGCTTCGATGAGCGATTCGTCCAGAGCCGCCCGAACGCAGAAGCTAGAAAAAATGGTTGGCAGATGAGTATAAATGTTGCAGCCGATGGTGTTTTTTAGCCAACCACGTGATCGGCTAGCCAACCACGTGGTTGGCTAAACTTTCAGCCGAATCACGTGATCGGCTAGCCAACCACGTGGTTGGCTGAAATTTCAGCCGATCGTGTGAAATAACACGGTTGGCTAGCCAACCACGTGGTTGGCTAGCCAACCGTGTTATTTCACACGATCGGCTGAAATTTCAGCCAACCACGTGGTTGGCTAGCCGATCACGTGAT
>JNEY01000140.1:56761-67787 GCA_020875895.1 Aphelenchus avenae | reverse complement strand
GCCGCATTAGGCGCTGAATAAGAGGCTACATTTGGCGCAGGGGACGAGTTTGTCTGCTTTTGCGCATTTCCGGAGGATGCGGGGACGTTAGCTGTAGCCGGCTGCTTTGGGCGAAACCGAGTACCCTGCTGTTGAAATCGGTCAACTGACTGCGACTTTTCTTCATACGGCAGTACCAAGCGCTTCATTACAGTGTACTTGGCCACTGCTGACGGTGCATCTTCCAGCGCATACTCAAGTTGGAGGAGCAAGTCTTTTTCGCGGATGCTACCACGCAGCAGATCATGTTTGATCAATGCCACAACTTCATTGTCGCACTCGTCAAAAGCCGCCGACACTCGAGGCTCCATAAGACCGAGGAATTCGGAGTAAGACTGGCCTTCGCGAATTCGCATGCTCATTGCACCGCTGCGTCTCATGGACTTAGCTAGGTCTGTGTTGTCGCACAGCCTATTGCGCATAGCGTCACGCAGCTCCTCAAATGAAATGCCTGGGCGCTCACGCAACACATTCTTGTACTCTTGCAATGGCCGACCAGTGAGGTACACCCCTAGATCTCTCACCTGCTTCTCGTTGGAACAGCCTTCATACCGACACACATAGCCATGCATGTAGTCATCGAACGACAACCCGTCTTGTTTCCTATTCCCACTAAAAAAGCTTAGTGGAGGAAGGGCTGGTCCGCTTAGTGAATCTTTAAGAGTGTGTACGAACTGTGCCATGGAATCCGTACCTGACGGCGGCGTTGGTCGTGGCGGAACCGGCGGAGGTACCGAAATGTCCGGTGGGCCCACCCATGAATCCGAGCTCTTTGAGTCGTTCTTCGAGTGACTGCCCGATGCCTGAAACTCAAAGTGCACTTTTTTGCCAGATGCTTTGGTCGTACCCTTCTTTTGAAGCTCGTCACGGAGTTCCTTGACCGTCTGGGAGAGCAGCGCGACACGTCGCAGCTCGTTTTGTAGCTCAGTGTCCTTGAAATCGAGGTGTGCTTCAAGGTCACTGATGCGGCGGTTGCAGGCGGTGTGGTCCTGTAAAGGGTCAAGGTTAGCTAACTGTAGCTGCAAGTCATCGATTTTGGAATTCCGAATCGATGTGACCTTAGCTAGGGCGTGGGTCGCATCCAAGTACAGTTGTTAAGCTATCGCATAGACGCAGGTATTCATTGAGTTCGACAATGCGTTTGGTTTTCTCGGATGCTTCGTCACGAGCACTGCAAAGCTCCTTTTCCAGTGAGGCCACTTTAAGCTCTAGGGTTCCTAGATCGCCATGTAGCTTCTCATAATGAAAAGGCGGAATGTACTGCACGTGTGAAGGGGATGCGAACTGATCCGACTCTAATGATTCCCGGTTAAAGTCCATTGGACCGAAAACCTTTGTCCCAGCCTGCTTTTGGAACCTACTGGCAAAGGCGGCTTCGAAACCATTGATAGACGCATCAATTTTTCTAGTGAGGAAACCCAGTTGGTTGTCCAGTTGCTGAGTGAAGTCGGGCTTTTCCTGGTTGTCCTTACGAACGGAGGTTCGCGCTCGTCGCGTCATCTCCATGCACTTTAGTGTCGCATGTGTTGTCATCAAATTAGCCACTTAGGCTCACCCCTTTACACCTCCTTCCCTAGGATCGACCGGCCCCGGTCGATGGCTAGAGTGCATCAAAGCAGCGTTTCACGAAGATTCCGTCATGTAAGCGATGCAGGGCTGCCTGCTTCGTAAAAGTTGGCGAAGACGGTGCGTCCATTAGGAGAAGTAATGCAAGTACAGTTTGAGAGGATCCCGAGGTTCGGGGATTGTCACAAAGTGTAGCTCACGAAGTTTAAAACCGTTTCAGGAAGAACGATGTCTATCAAACCACAGAGTAATGAGCACGAGTCTCTTCAACTACGACGATTACAGTTTTGGAGGGTCCCGTGTTACGGGGATCGACACGAAATGAAGCACACGAAGGATACCGTAACACGAAGAAGGATGTCGTTGAAACCACGAAGTAAGACCACGAAGAATGCGAACCAAAGGACTGTACGTGAGAATCATGTGCGGCACGAAGGAACCTAAATACGACGGTGGATCTCGAGAACAGGTGGGTTGGGTTCCACGGAACTGATGTTCAACACGAAGTTGCATGCTGCAGGACGATGAAGTTGAATTACTCTGCTTTTCACCAACGGACACTAAGTCCTTTCGTATGAGGTCCACTTCTACCCGCACCTGGCTTGTGACGTCAAGTGGCGTACTGAGGGCGTTGATGGATGATGCGGGAACTCTGTGTCGGCACTTTGTGCTAACCCATTTCACAAAGCACTGAGCCTACACGGACGTAGCGTTGCGATCGTATCCGATAGTCACCTAAACAGCGTTACCTAAATGTACCTACCTCCACTTACCTGTTGCGACCTGGTGACGGCGTCAGTGGTGCGTCTCGTGAAGACGTGACGAAGAATACAAGTTTTGGTGGCTGACCCTGTTGGTCGAGGAAGCACGAAGTAAGACAAGTAAAGTTTTGTAGGGTGACCTGTCAGGCCTGGAGAACACGAAGCAACCACGAAGTGAATCACGAAGTATAACCACAAAGCATGGCAAGTAAGTTTCGAAGGGTGACACGTCGTGTCTGGGCAATCACGAAGTATCACGAAGTGAACCACGAAGGACGGAATGCAAGAGCACACAGTTACGTGGTGCATGCCACAACCTGTTGTGTTGCTGGTACAACCCACTGTACCGTGAAGCCGCTCGAGCAAATGACGGGGCTGGACTTCATTGTCCAGCAGTCTGCCCGTGCCTAAGGCGTGACTTGATAGGTCGTAGACACACGTATTGAACTCACTAAGTGTACAAGTCAGTAGAAAATTTTGGAACTGTGGCCTTGTAGGCCGTAGAGTCACTAAGCGAGGCAAGTGAGCTTTTGTTGGCTGACCAGGTTGGCCGTAGAACCACATAGTAAACCACGAAGTGAATAGTCAGTTAAGCGCATTCGGAAGCCTATCTTGTAGGCGCTGCAGCACACAGCGCAGTTATAAGAGATAACATGCGGTGGGTCTCCGGAACGGGGTGGGTACGCTCTCCACGGAGGAAGTAGGTACGCATATCACGAAGACGCGTTCACACGAAGTTCCCGTAGCACTTACGATACGCTAACTATGGTCATGCACACAGCATCATGAAGTGTGTTATACCGAGTGACCTATGAGATCACTGGGTCAGCATGGTGTTGAGCCGGTCTCTGAAGCCACGTGGCGATCATTATTTTCGGTCTTATACCGATTCTTCGTCCCATGCGAGCTGATGTTTCTCGAGCCACTGAGTCGCTGCGTCGGATTCCGGCACCGTGCCGGGCTGAAGTCGTACGGTAACTGCTGACGTCGGTGTGCTAGCGCGGTCGCTAGCGTCGTTGAACGTCCGGGGAAGTGATCTCGTGTCCTCACGAAGGAACTGTCCGGAAGCTCTCGTTTGCAGCGCTTTTATCTCGTCTTGCCTCTCTTCAACGCTTTACAGCAGCGGCGCCACGCAGGCTAAGCCACCTTCGTACATTCCTTTCGCGACCTCGGGCCACGTAAGCGTAATTGACGCGCCGATCTCCGATCGTCGCGTCATCTCCATGCACTTTAGTGTCGCATGTGTTGTCATCAAATTAGCCACTTAGGCTCACCCCTTTACAGCGCCGCGCAGTGATACAATATTTCCGCCCAATCTGGCCCGCTGTCTTTGCAGCAAATATTCGCCCAATGTGGCCCGCAGTCTTTGCATTAATTGTCCGCCCGATGTGGCCCGCAGTCTTGCATTAACTATCCGCCCAATGTGGCCCGCTGTCGATGCAGCAATTATCCGCCCAGTGTGGCCATCTGTTTATGCAGCAATTATCCGCCCAATGTGGCCCGCTGTCCTGCAGCAATAATCCGCCCAATGTGGCCCGCTGTCTCTGCAGCAATAATCCGCCCAATGTGGCCCGCTGTCTCTGCAGCAATTATACGCCCAACGTGGCCCGCTGTCTATGCAGCAACTACTCGCCCAATGTGGCCCGCCCATAATTGGCCCGCTGACGGTGCAGCGCCGCGCTTTGCGCGTTCCGGCTTCATTGCCGTGTTCCCGGTACAACGGCTGGTGTGTACCTTAGGATGCCACACAGTATACTTAACCTCCCTTTGTGTGCCGTAGCAGGCGGGGGTTGCTCATTACCAGGCGCAAATTTCGGCAGCGTATGGTGGCAACACATGCCCCAGCTGCCAGCTTGCTACTGTCTTTCAAGAGCTTACTCGAGTTGCAGGTAAGGCTTCACACCAGATGAAGTGACTTGCCCAGTCGCAGCAGGAGATTATAAACTACTTGAGGCCAAGCTTGGCAGTCGACGGCTTAATCGGGTGACTAGGTTCACATCGATATGTTTATTCCCGGGATATGCAAACCTAGACCACATAAATGTATGTTGAGCACATAGGTAACGAGCTGCGCTGGCAAGCTACGTTACGGTCCTTGACAGGCGCCATTGTACTTGGACTTTGGGTGTTAGGTATACTGTGCCATGAATTTCGGAGAGCTACTCCGTGATTTGAATTACGGAGTCCGTTCGCTCCGTAACCTGTTAACTGCATTCACCACGCGCTTAGATCTGTCATACTGCTGCTTCATGACTGCATAAACTTCCGGAGCTGTCCTGCTTCCGTGCTTAACAGTGAATATTCCGGGGCTAACCTTCCCCCGTGACTTGAGTAGAAAGTTTCTATGGTCTCAACCCCGCTATCATCGCGCACTTCTGTATTCTTGAGCACGCCGCTCCGAGCTAGATACCGTGTCATGCGCTACGCACAGTTGTGCGAATGGTTGAGCTTAGTCCTGGATCGTGTCACCTACTATAAGTCGTCGATGGGTGCCACGAAGGTCATCGTTAACTTGCACTAGTTACCGCATCGGCATAGATGCGCACCTTCTTTGAGCTCTCAAGATACGCTTCCAGGGCTGCATCGCCATGCCAGGTACCCTTACCTTTAACCAAAAGGGCATCTATCACTGCGACGAGGGCCGAAAAGCGCCTTCCTGGCTTGGTACTGTATCAAGTGCGCCACCCTTTCATGGCAAGAACAGGTCAAGTCTGGCTTAGAGGGTGCCCGGCACCCAATTCCTCAAAGCGCACTGCCTACCATGCACTTCGGTGCCCGCATGCATAGCCGTAGGTGCTTGCTGCAGCGTTCACTAAGCGTCCAGAAGCGCAGAGCATGTACCGATACAGCCGTATCACCACATAGTACATGCGAAGTATTTTCACACAGCGCCAAAACTCTACCCCCATACAAGCCTGTAAGCCCACCTAGGCACGGTTTTAGCGTACTTTAAAGTCACGCAGCAGAAGCAAAGGTTCGTATTGCCTGAGCTGGGTGCTCGCGTCCATCACGTAGTAGTCCCGTATAAAGCCGATGTTCATGTACCCACGTAGGAGAGACTTGATGCATAGCAACGTCACAGCGTGTTAGAATGCCCTGACCTACATGTGCCTACATCGGCAGTGATGGTCATTACCCAACAGTATTTTACCAGCTCAGCCTGTACCTGCACCTAACGCGTGCGGCTCGAGGCCTCTCACCACATAGATAGGCCCTGAATGATGGGTACACTGGTACGTGGGCACCTCGAGTCAGGTACCGATCCCGATTCATGTCGGCTTGTCCCCAGCCCTAGTGCAACTTCAAAGGCGGGCGTTGCGTGCGCCACGTAGACAAACACCCAGTGCCGGCAGCATATAGTCATTGTGTCTAGATACCTAGAGCACTCGTCGGTATTCGGCCTACAGTCACATAGATTAGGCAAGTGTGAACACAAGGCGTCCATAAGTGCCTAGCCTAGATGCACGCAGTCTGCTAGTGTCTCCTTGGAAGAACATTTTCGAAGCACGCCTGTCCCTTCTCACTAGCGACTCGATATCGCGCATCCATAGGTGCCATTACTAAGTAAGTCGTCCGTACTACATATGCACACAGTACTACAATACATCAGTACTACATACGAACACTCAGCCCGTGCTAGTACGTGAGGTTGAAGAAGATCTGACACATGCAGTCAACCGCGTATGCGTGCCGTTACGTTAACCACCTGTAATTGACGAGAGAGAGCTGAAAGGTTGTAGCTGCAAGCTGCGCAGCATTATCACGCAGCAAGACGCATAGTCGGATACGGTTGTCACATGCCAAGCTCACGGAGTACGTGCAGAGCCCGGTTTAGACCATAAGAAACGGCTTAAATAGCGGATGAAGCATCCCCGGACCGTAAACCTGCGCGTAAAGTTCTGCTTAAGCCAGTATGCCCACTTCCATAGTCCTAAGGCTGTGCTTGGAGCTGCGCTCCGGCTAGCGCTGAACACTTGCAGGAAAACGGGACGCTCAAAGTGTGTAGCTGTTAGCTATGCATCGTTGTCACAACGGGAAAATCTCTAGGCGATCCAGCCGTTAACGGGAACGCTCACGGAGTGTGTACTTGCTATGCTTGACACAGGAACGGCTCGATAAGACACCGCTGCTAGCGTCGCAGCAAACTGACAGTGGAATAATCGCAGCCTGCTTCTAATTGCCAAGCCGTACGCTCACGAAGTGCGTACTAGGCTTAGAACTGTCAAACGTGTATGGCGAACACGAGAGGGTGAGCATTACGTGCTAGAAAAATGCGTTCCTAGTGCGCGGAACGTCTGCGGTGGGACGGCCGCTAATAGAGCATAGCTGCTAGGATAAATCACAGCTGCTAGCGTCGCAGCAAAAGCTCTGCATAATGAATCACAGCAAAGTAGAACCACTTCATGTGCGCTCACGTAGTGCGCACTTGAATTACTTAGGCCAAAAGTCGGCTTAGCTAGCCGCTATATGAGTTCTTTTGAATGCTACTAATGCTGGAACATCACCCACCTGACCCTCGTGGTCGCTGCTACCTGAACGGAGGTTCGCGCTGACCCAGGTTCCTCGTGCCACTGAGTCGCTGCGTCGGATTCCGGCACCGTGCCGGGCTGAAGTCGTACGGTAACTGCTGACGTCGGTGTGCTAGCGCGGTCGCTAGCGTCGTTGAACGTCCGGGGAAGTGATCTCGTGTCCTCACGAAGGAACTGTCCGGAAGCTCTCGTTTGCAACGCTTTTATCTCGTCTTGCCTTCCTTCAGCGCTTTACAGCAGCGGCGCCACGCAGGCTAAGCCGCCTTCGTACATTCCTTTCGCGACCCCGATCAGCCTCGGGCCACGTAAGCGTAATTGACGCGCCGATCTCCGATCGTCGCGTCATCTCCATGCACTTTAGTGTCGCATGTGTTGTCATCAAATTAGCCACTTAGGCTCACCCCTTTACACTTAGCAGCCTTGACTAATGCTTGCAGAGAATCCACTAGCTCACCCGTCAGGTTCTCGCGGATATCCCGTGTATTGACTTCTAGCAGTTTTATCCCACTTTCGGAAACTTTCTCGGTTTATGCCCCTTCAAAAGTTCCGCAATTTGGGTCTCCACGGCCTCTTTAACAAAAGCTTCATGAGACTTGAACTTCTTCTTGATTTCCGCCTTCAACTTTGAGTCGGGAGTGACACAGACGACTTCATCTTTAAGCCGTTCGAGATGCGGTGAAATGGCTTCCCATACCGGTTGAGCAGATCCAGAGTTTTCGCCGTCGACTTCCATTGTGCAGCCTTGGCAAGAGGTGTCGAAGTGTCTAAAAGAACAGCGTTAGATGGCTGTAAGTAGTGCACTTCACAAGGAAAGAACGGAACGTGTGCAAAACACAAGCTTCGAGACGAATGCGGCCTCAACCTGCGCAGAAAAGCTGATGGTTTTACCAGCAAAATGATCTAGTAGCCAATTTTCGGGCGAGACGTGTTGCCTCAGAAAAGTCTGCTACCGATTTTGCTTGAGAAAAATTCCTCAGTTTTCGGTCAAGGAGACGTAATTTGCCTCAAGAATATTTGTGGAGACTATTGAGCCTCAAGAAAAATTTGTTGCTTCAAATACTGCGCAAAACTGTGGCTCAGTTTTGTCCAGCAGCGTTACGCCGGCCCAGAGACTCCCATGTGGGAATTTGTGTTGTTAAACACGGCCTTCCTGTAACAGCTGAGCGCAGTATTTTACTAGAACAAACTTCACTTAATGCAAGCACGATACAAGTAATAAAGGACAGGTAAAAATGAGGTTGAACAGACGAGAACATGACGAAGAGACCGTTGAGAACGGCTTACCACGTAGACTGCATACGACGCTTGGCTCAGCCCCAAAAACGAAGAAGATCGGTCCTTGCAGTTTGTGCAGGCCTCGCGTCGAAATCCGGCAGCGGAGCGCTTCAAATCGTGGACGGAAGGGAAGAGCACCTAAAGAACCAGGGCGACCATCGTTTCACTCTCTCACGTGAAGTGCACGTGAAAGGCAGCCGTGCTGCAACAAGCAAACGAACGCCTTTTAAGGCGTAAAAATTAACTTTTTTTACATGCACACTTAAGCAGCGGACACCTGTAATCACGGACCAAAAAGGTCCGTGAAGCAGGGCCGCAACCCTTCACTAATTAGCCGCTTAACATGCGGCATGCGCAGACTTGTTGACGCAAGCGCCGCGTAGGGCGGCTTCTCGCCAAGGCCCGCAAGGAGTGGCGTCGAGTCCCGCGCGCTTAATGCGGCGAAGCTGGAGCTGTCGCCAACAAATTCCGAAATTTAATGAGCTCATCTAATTCCTGTGTTCAGCTCTAATGAGAAGAAAGCGCAAGAAATTATTTCTCGAGAAAAGCCTGAAAGCTACAAAGACGATAGTCGTGCAAAATCCCACAGCTGAGGTGAATATTTTGTCTATCGGCGCCTCGCCGAAAATCAATGCAACGCTTTCCCTTGCCGTGATGGGCTTGAATCACGTTTAGGAAGTATATCCTCGTAAACGCCCAGCGAGCGAGCGCTGCCATCACGTCGGTCGACACGACGATTTTGGCCATGATGGGTGGCACGTCGGCGCACGCGAAGTACGTCGAGGCCATGGAGCTCCTCAAGGAGAAGCTTCCAGACACGACCCTTTTGGCGGTCGTCCCTACTTCGTCGCTGCCCTTGCTCCGCAAAGTTTCCGTCCAAGCGCTCAGCATACGATTTTTGCGCCCACAACAAACCTTCTTTCAAGGACTACGTCGCCTTTAACGAGGTGAGCGTCTGCATCCAGCGCCTACTGAACGCAGCGAACGTCCTTGACCTGTGCATTTGTCTCGGAATTCCAGCCGGTACGTAAGTGCTACGCTTATGTAGCAACAGGGGCGTAGCCAGCCGACAATTTTGGGCGGGTCAAGGGCAAGGGGGACCCTTACCTATTTTCGGCTTCGGCCTCAGGCCGACGCCGAAGAAATGCCTTGGTACCCCCCTTAGGTAGATCCTGACAATATCGGGAGGGATTTCACATGCAGTAGCCCAACTCAGGCGCCGCCAGACCGACTTGGGCTTGTTTGGCAAAAAAAATTATTTGCCTTGGTCCCGCTTACATCGACGGCGGGGGGAGGCTGCCCCTCGCCCCTAGCTACGCCGTTGTGTGGCAATCATGCAAGGAATCCCCCCTTTTAACGCAATACACCTATGCTGTCACACTAAATACAGCAAATACCGTATTTTCTCTAATTTTAACCCCCCTCTAATTATCCCCCCTCGCAGGAGCCTAAATTATACATTTTACCCTATTTTTAACCATTGTCTCACTTCAAGTGCCACTTTTTAAGCTACATAGGCATGCAGAAGCCTAACTAATGCATATTTGTGCATAATTATACATAAAGAACAGAATAGAAGTCAAAAATGAACGAAATTGGTCAGTTATTTCCCGAAAAATCCCCACAATTTCGGGAAATTTTCGGGCCTTCGGCCCGAAAATCTTGAAGATTTTATTATCTCCCCCCTTTAATTGTCCCCCCCCCCTCTAATTTACCCCCGCCTCAGAGGTCGATCATTTAATTTTCCCCCCGGTGGATAAATTAAAGAAAATACGGTAGTAACTTCCATGTTCCTTCCATGGACCTGTTACAGTAGGTACTGTAATAGTGGAATCGAGCGCAGCGGCGCCGTCTTTTACAGTAACTGTGGAGAAGTTACAGTAAATGTTCATCCGATCCGAATTTCGATCAGCCCGGCACCTTTCCGACATGGTCGGAAGGTCGGAAATGGGTTTTTCCGATTTTTGCCAAAAATGTCGGCAATTAATCAGAAGTTGTCGGAACCCTATTGCGGAGGTCGGAACTCGGTTAGATCGGAATGTCGGAAATGAGCTTTTTCGATTTTTCCGGGAGATGACTAGAATGGATCAAAGTGCGCCGAAACTTATTCCGGAGGTCTGAGCACAGTCAGATCGAATGAGTGGAATCCGATTGCGCGGACGGAGATGTGTTTTAACGGGTTCCTCTTGATTTGTTATCCGAATCATAACTGTCTTTGGCTAAAGACATTTAGTTTTGTCGGTTTGGAGTGTTAAACGTGGCTACTCGACGCTTACACCGCCGCCTTACGCTTCGCGGACATGACAGTGGTGCATGTTTTTGTCAGATCAGTGGATCTGATAAGGGAGTCGAACTCCGCGAACAAAGGGTCGAGGAAATCTTAGTTTCTCCTGTCGGCCGCCGCTTTCGTTCACATTTGGTTTGTGCCCTTAGACAGGAATGCGTGCAGTGTATTCCCTTCGAAACGCATTGATGTCCTACTGACTCTGTCATACTTTGGAACGGGGTCCGAACCAGATCGGTATCAGGCAGTGTCATTATCTGTTTAATTCCGGGTTAATTTTGGCTGAATGTTTTTGAAATTTACGGCCCTTCGGGCCGGAAAACTCGAAGGTTTAATTATTTTACCCTTTAACTGTCCCCCCTTTTTTCTACATTACCTCCGCTTCAGAAGTCGATTTTTAAATTTGCTTCGGGATCTTTTAGACGTGCTCTTTGCGGAAATGTAACTGTCTTTGGCCAAAGACATTTTATCTTGTGGTTGTGGAGTCTTACGTGTTTACACTTGTTGTTTACGCGTTGGTTTCACGCTTTGAACGCGTAAAATGATGCATGGTTTTGTCGGGCGGGGGGGGG
>JNEY01000140.1:36599-50994 GCA_020875895.1 Aphelenchus avenae | reverse complement strand
GCGCACATGATTCCTACCGTAGCGAAGACGACTCGTACCCACACCCTGAAATACAGAACATAGGCTTACCCGCACGCCAGACGAACAAAGCAAATCCCTATAAGCGGACTACAATAGCATTCCGCTCCGAAATTCTACAGCCAAACTTACGGCTGTAGCAGGTTTTGATTTTTATACACGACAAAGGAGGTACATTTTCTCACGCAATTCCCTCGCTCTAGTAATCCTGTCCACTCTTCAAAACACAGTGCTGCAGCATCCGTAGTTGACCTGCCACGCCGGAATGTCTGGTAGGACGCCTGAGTCCTCTAAGTGTGCTAATAATGTCTCACGGACACACCTTTCCATACATCTAGCAGTCACTGGAGTGATCGAGATTGGCCTAACGTTCGAAGCAACCATATTGGCGATAGACTTCGGCGCCCGTACCTATTAAACGGCACGGTCCGTACCGTTATGCCGTTAAAAGGGTACGGGAGAACGGTACGGAGAGGGGTTGAACGGTACGGGAACGGTACGGGGAGGGTCTTGCACGGGACCCCGTTATTGAACCCGTCAATTTGGGCATTTTTGTCGATTTTCCGCCGATTTTGGACAATTTTAACCAATCTTTTTCGAAACTTCTTCGCAAATCTCTGGAAAATAGTCAAATAAAGAATGTGCCAAGAAACCTTATTACTAAGATAATGCAAGGAAAGCGTGAAAAATTGCAAGGGAAGTCGGTGCCTGTACGGGTTCCATAACGGTACGGGTTCCATTCCGTTCGTTAAAACGGTACGTGTGAACGGTACGGGGAGGGTCTGAACGGGCGAACGGTACGGGGGAGGGGGTAAATAACGGTACGGCGGCACGGGGGTATCAGCGCCGAAGTCTAATTGGCGAGAGCAAACATGTTGCTGCAATATAAGCGTCGCGTTGTTATTTGGTATTCACCCTCATTCGTTTGTATCACAAATAATTGTCTTTGGCTAAAGGTGTTTATCTTATTTATTCCCTCGTGTAATTACTCGTCGAGTATCCACCTAGAGGGGAAATAATGCGACGGGGGTACTATTAGAGGGAGGGGTTTATTCTCCGTATGTGAAAAAGGACCGGATTAGGCGTCCAAGCACACTAATTTCTACCAAAATGCCTGCAGAAATACAATACTTTGATAAATAAGGCCCAGAAAATACGGAAATGACTAAGGAAGTTGTAACTTATGATTCAAAGTTGAGGTTGTTTGCAAATTGTTCGATGCGTTAGACGGAAGAATTATTCGAGACACACTCTTTTTCGCTTCGTGCGGGTTAAATAACGGGGTCCTGTTGTAGACACTCACCCGTACTGTTCAGTTTCACAACGTTCGTCAACAAACTTAATTGTCTTTTGCTAAAAACTTTTGGCTTTGCGAGTTTCCAGTGCGACGCGTTAACATTCGTTGTTTACGCATTTGTTTCGCGCTTTGCACACGCAATAATGGTTGATGTTTTTGACGAGATGAATGGAGATGATAAGCGGGTCGACCGCTGCGGACAAAATGACGGGGCGCATTGTTCAACTTCTGTCTGCGGCTGTCGCTTTCGCTATTCGTGTTTCCCGTTTATTTTGCGCGGAACCACTTGGGAATGTTTTTAGCTTTTAACTTTCGTCTTACCCCCCCCCCTCCCTTCGTGGTAAATTCTTTGTTCCATACGGCACCTTCCCGTCAAGAAGATATTCTCCATTGTGCTATTGCGGGCTTGGAATTTTGACATAAGTTCCGGCCATACCTCGAGCCAGAAGCATTTTAGGCTTTTTGTCGCACAATAGCACAAAGCAATAGCAATAGCATGATTGTCGAAATGCCGTACTATGGGGCCGTATTCGTTATGAAATGCTAGATAATCAAAGCCATACTGTACTACCGTAGTGGCCCTCCACCCTTACCATACTTCGTATCGAACTGACCCTGCCGTACCGTGCTCCGTACCGTACAGTACTGAGTACGATACGATACGGCCGTCTTACCTGAATTACTGCAATCGAAAGTCATAAATGAAACTCGAACTGCCGTTCACGCGCCAGGTCAGCCAGGGGTTTTCTGCCGAAGTAGACGGACTGGAATCAGAACTGGCACAGAAAGACCGGTCACTACCGGATGAAGGAGTTACGGACGGCATCCCGAGGAACCTGCGCAAAATGAAATGCCAATCCAGAGCCCCTAAATTGGTATAGATTTAAAGAGCGTGGCACACCCAACCGGACGTTACCGTTATCTCAACGAGTCGATATTCTCTGTTTGCAACAGCACGATATAATCGTCCTTGCAGAATTTGCGTCCGTTGCGATGCGCTGCTATGCGGAGACGCACCCATTCTTTATGCTCTTGCACTGGAAACAAAACAAACATAGTCTCCCCTAAAAATTAAGTAAGCAATTACCGGACAACTTATGCTCCCGCCCTGAGCGAAGAGATTGCGTAGTTGGAGCCGCAAACATTGAACCGAACTGGTCTTCGGAACAATGAGAGAGACAGTCAAACGCCTTGTGCGTGGGTTCTTCGCCAACGGACCACCGCTCGTAGGGCAATCAAGGTGCTACAAACACAGTACTAACGACAATTCAGTTCCTTATGCAATTCCGTATACGAATGCATGCACGGCTCGCTATCACATGTACGCAGTTAAAGCTACGACAGCGTACAGAGAATAGTATACCGTATCAAGCGAGTAAAGAAAAGAAGACAGGCCTATGCAGACGTCAACTATTTTCATCCCGTCGTAGTAGGATTTCACGGTCATTACTAAATTTTCAGTTGATCTTTAGCTAAAGACCGTTTTTTTATACTGGCCCGAATGAGAATCGTCTTCCACAGGAACTTACGCCAATACCAAGTGCCCACCGGAAGCGCATCGGTCAGCTTGCTACGCTCAGCGCCTTGAACGATTTGCGTTCTGCGTATGCGGACGAAGGTACCTCTTCTTCCAAGACACCGTTGACTCGCTTTTAGACGCCCGCCGTCAAAAGGTTCGCCGTGTTACTCAGGGCGATGCTGAATCTGTTATGTCTGTGGCTAGCTTAGGTTTATGGGAAACCGAAGCTTGTAGTAAACACATTTACTAAGCCCAAACAACAAAGTAATACCTGTGGATGCGTGGATGCAAATGTAGACCGGGTGCGTGGATGCAAGACCGGTTGCGGGAGGAGAAGTAGGATCCACTGGTGAGCGTAGTAGCGAGTGGCGGGTCCGCGAGTGGAAAGAGCGGAACGCCAAAAGCGAAGGAAAAATCCTTCACAGGTTTTACCCAGTGAGGAGTGGAAGCCAGAAGCGTACACAGAACACCTCCCTCCTTAAGATGAGTGACGGAGGAGCGAAAAGGAGGTGGCATACAATAAATGTAGAGGCTGCCATGGAAGAAATAGAGGGTGTGCGACTAGCGAGAGGCATAGGACCTCAGTCGGACGTCCGGTGGCGACGTGAAGTCGAACAGCGAGGTGCAAGCGGCCATGTCGAGGGCGGCGAGCGGCTGATGTACTGGACGAACAGACTGGATCGAAGCGTAGCTCGAAGAGCGTGGAGCACGTAGACGGTGCTGAGGGCGGAGTGGATGCCTTGTAGACAGAGAGTGCTGCGAGAGCGAAGCGGAGTTGAACCGGATGCATCGTAGAGCGTGAAGGAGCTCTTGACTGTGGTGTGATGACGAGAACCGCGACGACGGCGGACATCGGTAACTAGACTCTCTGCGCACAGATTAGGGAGAATGGCAGCGAAGTGGTGGGAAAAAATGGAGGAATGCCGGTTCTTGTCGTTAATGCTCTAGTCCCGCCACCTCCTGGGGTACTTCAATCTGATAGCTGCCGTTTGCTTGATGCCTCTGCTCAGGAAGATGCTTACCTTGCGCGTCTGGCCGGTGAGATGTTCCCCGACGTATGAGCAAATAGCGACAACTGATGTTAATGTGCTCTTGCAGGAAGAGAATGACGACGATTCCGAGCCTCCGCCATTGGTCAATAATGCTATGCAGCCGTCAAGTCGAGCTAATACGGTGTGTACCATGCATGGCACGTGTTTACGTATGCTATTGAATTTAGGGAAAAGTGCCGCTCGCCATGAGTGATACCACGAAGGTAAAAACCCACTACGCTGGGAAACTGGATCACAAGTGCTCTGGGTGCGATGCTCTCTTTTATCGTGGCGAGGCCAAACGCGGTGTTGACGGCTCTTACGGGCCGTGTTGCAGTTGTGGCGCGGTGTCCTCGCCCTCTACGTACGATGACTTTCCAAGAAGCGTCTACGAGTTGCTCAAGTGGGAACATCCTCTCTCAGCCGACTTTCATCGTCATGTGCGCAACTACAACAGCTCTCTAAGCCTTGCCAGCATCAGCTGCAATCTCGATCGCCGTTACACAGGTCCTTGTGGCCCGTACTGCTTTCGTATCCACGGCAACGTCTACACGCTGTTCAATAACGGCACGTATGCTGAAGGAGTTCCGAGCTACGCCCAGCTCTACGTTGTCAATTCGGAGCAAGCCATGGACTACCGCATGCAACATCCTGCTAACCACGGCATCAACCGCGGGCTTCTGCAATCGCTCGATGAAGAAATCCGTGCTATCAATCCGCATGCGCAGTCATACCAAATGCTTCGCGCGGTTGAAGAAGCCGCAGCGGAGTATCAGCGACAGCAGGCGGAGGTGCTACGCGCTAATGGAATGGAAGTCGAGGAGGCTGAGACGGCTTCGTACAAACTACTCTTCAAGCTTCCCGGAAACGTGGACCGCCGTCTCTACAATATTCCGCGTGCTAACGAGATTGCCGCTGTGTTTCGGACCGACGCAGATGGCTCCATCCCACCCGCAGAGCTCATCATCCATTCAGGCAACGGAAGGACATACCGGTTGTCCACTTTAAGTTCCCTTGTCGCGCCGTTCACCTTTCCTCTTCTCTTCCCTATCGGCAGGGAAGGATGGACTCCTATGCTGCCTCTAGCTCGGCCTGTGAAGAATAGAAGGCACGTGCCGCGACGGAAGTATCTCAGTATCAAACCGTCAAGTATCATCAAATACAAGTCCGCAGCGATCGTCAGGGCAACGTTGTGTTCAACCCGCTGCACCATGCGGGCAAGCTCTTCCAGGAATACGTCGTCATCATCTGCGTGCACGTAGAAGGTGATCGCCTTGAATGGGTTCGGGCGAACCAAGATGAGCTTCGTGCAAACGACTACAGAGGGCTCCATGTGAGTGTCGCACGCATTGGCATGAGATAACAGGTTGTTACCGATAGTTTTCTGTCTTTAATGGCGCTTGAGGTACCCGCTTTGCATTAAAGGACAGGAACGACGAAATATGTTGTAAGAAGAAAGTGACGAAGAACGTTACGCGGCTCCCGGCGAACTTTCCTGGTAGTCCTCGGTACGCAGAGGAATTACGAAAATGCGATGGCGGTAGTTCGCAGATTCGGGAAGCCCGATTTGTTCCTTGTGAGCGGTTGTGTTTTTGTTTACCGTGATGGGTTGCTTACATTTTAGACGATGACGTGCAATCCAAGTTGGCAAGAGATCACAGAGTCCTTGGGTGTTAAACCTAGTGGTACTCCTATTAATGCTTCCACCAGGCCGGATCTTGTTGCGAGAGTGTTCTACCTGAAGCCGAAGCGGCTAATTGCGGACATCAAAGGCACCGCCTCCGCTCCGGGTTGCTCCGGAAAGCTGAAGAACTTCGTCTATACCATCGGGTACCAGAAATGCGGTTAGTGCTTGCGGAAACATGTCAAGCCTTAGTACACTTCAGGGTTGCCACACATGCATATGCTCACCACCCTTGACGAGCAGTCAAAGCTCAAAACGGCAGAGAACATCGACAAGGTCATTAGTGCGGAAATTCCCCACCAAGATAAGGATCCTCTGTTGTACGACCAACAACATGGTTCTTAGCCGTTTTGGGGTTAGCCGATGTATTTGATTCAAGTTCATGGACAGTTTGATCAAGCATCGTTTCCATGCTTGGACGCCAAGGGAGTTTGCACCAAAGTATCCAAACTAATTCTTCGAAAGCACGGTGCTTGATGAAGACGTGAGTGTGCCTAAAGTTGGGTACTTCTCCCCGTCTAGATGTAGTGATATCGCTTATATGTAGATTAAACGTATAATAATCATTTATTCCATTGATTTTAAACCATAGGGCTACCCACTGTGTCGTCGTCGCCAGGACGGCCGCGAGTTCGTCTACGGTTCGGGACAGTCTCCTCGTCGCGCGGACAATCGTTGGATTGTTCCTTACTGCCCTGCGCTTCTCAAGAAGTACAGTTGCCACATGAACGTTGAGATCGTGCAAGGCCTTCATGCGGTGAAGTACTTGTACAAGTACATATTCAAAGTATATTTTGGATCTTTGTTGTGTTTAGTTTATTTTGTTTATTTTAGGGCTTTGATCGCGCTTGCATGGAACTTTCGCCAACTGACACCGTTCTCTAGAGGGACGAAATTTCTCAGCACTTGGACGCGAGATACGTGAGGTCATCTGAAGCTTACGCGCGTCTGCTCCGGAAGCCGATTCGCGGAAGGACGCATGCGTTTATTCGCTTGCACGTTCACAAGCCCGGACAAATGCCCACGGAACAAGAAGTCGTCGACACCGACGACCCTGTGGTTGGTGAACCCGAGCTTGACGAGGAAGCCGTTGGAGAAGCAGACGACAACCTAGTTCAAGTGGATGCTGTTGCTCCAGAAGACAACAACCACACTGTTCAAGCGCAACCCGTTATCGGAAACGGACTTGCCGGTAGCAACCGGAATGATGCGCTGCCCGTGTCTGACGACGAAGGAGACGATGACGCGGAAAGAAACGACGACAACGTACCTCCCGGTAAAACCGGAATATTGCGCCGCCTAGCAAAAGCACGTTGCTCGCTTGGCTTGCGTACAACCTCGCCCACGAGGACGGCCGTCATTTGACTTACGTCGACTTCTGCATTCATTTCCGGTTCGATAAGAACAAAGGCAAGTGGTTCAAGCGTGCCAGAGAGGTCAACGTCATCGGTCGGATGTTCAACGCGAGTCCCAGGGACCAGGAAGTGTACAACCTACGCCTCCTCCTCTTCTACGTAAAGGGCGCTACATGCTTCAAAGACATTCGCACAGTCGACGAAAATGGCGTCACAACGGTCCATACAACGTTCACTGCAGCAGCTCTTGCGAGAGGACTTATTGAGGACGACGATGAACACATCAAGACGATGGAATAAGCCGTCACGTACGCTATCGGTCCTCGGTTACGTCGGTTTTTCGCTATGCTCCTCGTGCATTGCGAAATCAAGGATCCCAAGGCATTTTGGGAGAAGTTCCAGGTATATTCGATTTTGCGTCCGCACCTTATTTTTTTGTTAGTGATTTAGGTAGAGCCGGCGGCCGACATTAAATACCGCTTGAAATGTGATGACGCGAAGGCCATTGCTTTGGCGTACGCCGAAATACTCGATCTTCTGCGCGAAAGCGGGAAGAACAGAGAACGTGCCTTTCCAAATCTGCCAGTGCCAACCATTGTCCTTGACAAAGACACCTTCATTCCCGAGTACGGGAAGTATTTCCGTTTCCTTGGTGCACTCGGGGCACTTGATGGAGCTTCCGTCCCGTCCCTGGCGAGCATGTGCCGCAGTCTGCTGCGCCGCAACGATCTTGTCCACACACTTCTGGCAGAGCGTGTGCCCGCAAATGAGAAGCTTCGGCTCGTCGAAGACGTCGAGACAGACCGGGCACTCCAAAGTCTTGGCAAGGTCCGCATCGTTGAGGTCCATTTCTAAACAGCAGTGCTTTATCTACAACATTCGCATGCTTAATTTAGCTTAAATAAAGCTCGTAAGGATTTCGGCAACACTTTACCGGCTTACTTAAAGCGGATATTTCTACACCAGTCAAACGTAACGAACTTTTTGCAAGATTTGCTAGTACAGTCCATCCTAAAACAATTTGAGACAAAGTCCTATTTCGTGTACGATTTAGTCGCGTAAAACAGCGCCCCAAAATAGTCAAGAAAGCGGTTGCGTACGAAAAGTTACAGCAGAATTCGTAACTTGAGGCAAGCATTGGCGGAGTGTCGCTGGGATCGACGACAGGAATTCCGCGTCGACTTCCTCCAGTCTTTGGCGTCAATAAATGGAAGGAATTCAGCAGAAGTTCTGATAGTGCAGAAAAGCAATAGTAAATATTACAAAGGTCAAGGTTCAACGAGAGCAGGAACATAGAAGCTACAGAATGTAGTTGTTAGAGTACGCATTCTGCCATGATTCACCTAATCGTCGCGCAGCTTCAGTATGCTACTAAACAAGTAGCCAATTCATTCGGCTTGATTCTACGACGATTCGGGGAACGACGATTCGGGGAACGACGTTTCGGGGATAAACACGACGATTCGGGGAACGACGATTCGGGGAACGACGATTCGGGGTAAAAATCGCGACGATTCGGGAACGACGATTCGGGGACAACACGACGATTCGGGGAACGACGATTCGGGGAACGACGTTTCGGGGAACGACGATTCGGGGAACAAGTCAAAACGATGCGGAACTTGCCGCTAAACACATTTTCGGCGTTCCTAAACCTAAGCCTGACCTAATCTGCTAAGCCTAAGCCTCAGCCTAAGCCTAAGCTTGCCGGCGCTTCGCGCCGCGTATGGGTCCGATACATTACTTAGCCGAGTGAAAGCATTTCTGAGCCCTTTGCGTAACACTACTTACCTTGACTGATATCTCCGCCACGAGGACAACGTGCACGACGAAGCTCCCGGCGTTCCTCGATAAGATGATAGTCATGGTCAACTTCGTCACTGCTATAACCGCCTGAGTGGTCGCGTGCGGTAAACGCGTCGAATGACGGGCTTGCGGGAGCGCTGACTTCGATTGCACCTTCACCAGCGCCGGCATCCGGGTGGTTTTCGATTGATCGAAGCGTAGGGCGAAAATCCGACGAGAGTCCCCCTTCATCCCATGCGAAGCTTGCTTCCGTAGGAGTTCGATTGATCTCGCTACCACTCCGACCGCCCTCATCCTGGTCGGATGTAACTGACGGGGATCCGGTGGGGACGCTAATTATGACGTGGATATGTTCCTCCGCGGCGACGCGAGAAAGGAAGGTGATTTTTTGCGAACTGGAGACGAATTGGGAACCTGTAACGTCGTTCCCCGAATCGTCGTTCCCCGAAACGTCGTTCCCCGAATCGTCGTTCCCCGAATCGTCGTTTTTCCCCGAATCGTCGTTCCCCGAATCGTCGCTAGTTCTTCCCCGAATCGTCGTTCCCCGAATCGTCGTTCCCCGAATCGTCGCTTTTTTCCCCGAATCGTCGTTCCCCGAATCGTCGTACTACCATTCGGCTTCATAGAGCACGTGCGAATCAAAGTTTATTTAGCTTCTCCTTCGAGGCATTTGCGAAGCGTCGCAACGTCGAAGATTAACACCACCAAAGGGGAACTGGTTATGACAGCAGTGTGAATGTGCGGCAACCGACTTTTTCCATGCCACTTGGTCCTGGGGTATTGCCCTGTATGTACTAAGAAGCATACTAGCTCTAGCTACTGCCATAAATCCTTTGGTAGGTCGGGTTCCCGAAATTTTCCTTGTAGCAATCGGAAGTGACAGTGGAGCTTTCTGACTTTCGACAGGCGATGTATTGTTGCTGCGCAAAAACTTATCAAGCAACAGTGCTCGCGTAAGGCACGACAAGAAGCCTATAGTTTGATGCATAGGGTGTTCTGGTACTAAGCATACACCGCTAAAACTTCAGAGTGACAAAGATTGCAGGAGAGGGAAAAAGAAAACATCCCTTGGTTGATCTTACGGTCGTTTCCCTAAAATTATGTCAGCTATCGTACCTGATTGAGCTATTAAGTACTCCAGTGCTTGATCTGTTAAGGCAGTCCGTTCATCTTGCCGTTCCACGGAAGCATGGCAAAGCGTAATGAATAACGATGTGATGATGTTACAAGTTTACTAAACTTTATTCTCGTAGGACACAAACGTGGCCGAAGCCTTTGACGGCGTGTCCGGGTGCTTCATTGACGCGCTCTTCCTAAGTGCTTTGGCGTCTGTAGATGGCGCTTCATGGGCTCGCAAAGGTGGTTTGATGTGCACAAATCACTTGAGGCGAGCGTCCGGATTGTGCTTCTTCATATAGATGGTTCGGCTGGAATCACTGTCTACGAAGCAGGACACTGATCAAATGGAAGTTCGAATATTCGCGCATGCTGTTGCTTGAAATTTTGGCAACAAACCTTCACATGTAGAACGGTTAACCCTACTTTCAGTCGCGGTATTTCGGACACGGTGCTTTAGCACCGATCGGCTGTGCTAGCACGCGGTCGGTTATCTCATGGTGTTACCGGAAATTCCGACACATTTAGCGAGCGAAAATCTGGTGCTGTTTTTTAATGAAGCATGCTGATTTAAGCAACGTATTTAGTAGACTTATAGAGCCAGTCCAGGTTCGGTTCAAGCTCTACTTCAGCAATCTGAGGGGACTGTCTTAAAGCTTTCTTGGTCCTTGAGCAGAGCACAATAAACGAAAACACGTCAAATTTACAACGAACGGCAAAGCTGTAGCAGACGAACGATTAGCGGCACGGAGTATTGTCCACTTCGGTGACTTGCGGGAGGGCCTCGATGACCTTGCGTCGGTAGTCGTCGTGGTCCTGAGTCGCGATTGGGTTGTCTGACAGCACGACGGTTCGCAGCTTCGCGAGCTTGGCCAGCTTGTCCACCTCAGACCACTGCGAAATCTTGTTGTCGAAAAGCTAAAATGGTGCATTTTAAACGCAAAGCAAAATGGAACACTTACGTATAGTTCCTCCAGCTGCTGCAGGTGGTCCAGATGATCGAGGCTTGTGATAAAGTTCATGTCAGCATCGATCCGCTTCAAATTGTTCTAAGCAAACTTTAACTTGGACAGCGGCCAGGCGGCGTGCGTACCAGCTTCTGAGTGCCGTCGAAAGTCTCGATTCCCTGGTCGGCCACGTAAAGCGCTTCCAGGTCCGCAAGCATGTCGAGGTTCTCCAGCTTCGTGATGCGATTTCCCTGGAAACGACTCAGTTATAGCTGCTCACAGATCAGGCGGAGTCTACCGAAACTCTGAGCACGCGGAGCTTTGTGAGGTGAGATGTATTCTCGATCTTGCGAATCCTGTTCCTGCCGAGGTAAAGCCTCTGGAGGTTCTGCTGGCTGTCGATGTTCTCGATCGCCTTGATGCGATTACCACTCAGCTGGAGCAGCTCCAAGTTGACGAGCGTGTCGAGGCCCTCGATCTTCTCGATAGCGTTATCCTCGAGGCAGAGATGTTTCAGCTTCACGAGACTGGTGAGGCCTAAAGCAGAAGCAGTAAGGAAAGGTTCCAGCAGTACATTTAAGCCTAAACAAGCTAGACAGTTACTGACCTTGGATCTTCCTCAGCAGATTGTTGCCGACGTCCAAGGTCTCCAGATTCACCAACGAATCTAGGCCACGGATCTCCTTGATCTGATTGTCGCTCAGGTACAGCTGCGTCAGCGTCGCGTGCACGATATTGTCGTTGATCGACGGGAGGAGGTTCGAACGGAAATTGAGAACCTGAATATTGGGTTCCTTAATGTGCTACGAGGAAGTGAGTGCAAACCTCAAGCTCGGTGTACCTCGAGAGATTTGGGATCACATCGACGCGGCATTCATTAAGCTCGATTGCCTAGATCGAGACAACTCTACGGGTCCAACAATGCGATCCCGAGCTTTACCTCTTCGTCGTCGCCGAATGTGCTGAGATCGAAGTTGTTGCGCGACGTTCCGTTGCCTTCCGCCTCCATGAGCTCCTCATAATGTCCCTTCGGAAAGATATCCTCGAGCTGTTCGCGGTAGTCACGCAAAGCGCTTTCGAGATTCTTGCCAACTTCGCTGGCGATATTTGAAGCCTAAATCTTGTCACGTGATTGCATCCATCCTATGCAGGATTGTCACAAGCCCCAGAACACCGTAAAAATGACTGCTCAAATCACTGTCCGACCAACCGGAATAATCTTGCCATGTTTTATTTCCATTTTACCATTTTATTATCGCTTTTTTATCGGATTATTACTGAACGCAAAATAAACCCAAGCCTGTTCTTGTGATAAACAAGGTTTCAGAGAAACATACCCGCATCAACTTCTGCTCCAAATCGGTCGCTTCTTGCAGTGACGCCGAAAGGTCTTCCTGGGTGAGGTCGTTTTCGGCATGCTTGACACGTGCTTCGAACCACACGAAGCCACGTTTCTGCTCGTTGAGCAGCTAAATGGGACGTGTAGTCAGACGCGGTTCTCATACTCTTGACCAGCGACTATCGATTGTCGGAGAAGCAAACAAACCTGGGAAATGAGCTCGGTCTCCTTATCGAAGGCTCTGTTGAGAAGCGACACCGAGAGGCCGGTGTACATGCCCGCCGAACTGCCGCTGCTGGCTATGCCATGGCACGCTTCCTGGATCTGCTGACGCGTCGCCTTGTTGCACTTGGACGTCGTGTGATAGCGGTGCTGCTCCATCGCGCATAGAGAGCAGAACCAGAGCTAAAGGGCAAGTTGAAACGCTACGGGCCCCGTCTCGAGTACCGGTTTGGTGTTGAGCGTCTCCTGACAGGTCTCACACGTGAACATCTTGACGATGGGTGCCTGCTCTCCACAGCCGTTGCAAGCGTGGCTGTCCACGAGTGTCTTCTGGGCACGGCATACAAGATCTAAAAAGCGACTGTCACGAGAAACACGTTGGAACTTGACTAAGTTCTGCGTAGAATGACAATTCTTATTCACTAAGAGCTGAAGTGTCAAAATTTAGCGGTGCCGCTACCCTCATGCGATACCGCTGCCGCATGTTGCACCGTTATTCGCATGTGATACAGCTATGCACATGTGATCTCGATATTCTCAGGCGATTCCGCTATGGTCATGCCATTCACTATGCACACGCAGTATCGTTGACGCATGCAATTCCCCAGCCGCATGCAGTACTGTCATCTGCATGCGATAGAGCTATGTGCATGCGCGACACCCCTATGTCATGCTATGCTCTTGCCGCACCGTTATGCGCGTGTGGTACCGCTATGCTCATGACATGCACTGGGGCTCATGCGATGCGACACCGTTGCCGCGTGCCCACCGGCAACAGGCTGGTGGTATCTTTGATTTACGATTCCAGCTTGCGCCTGCTCA
This sequence comes from Aphelenchus avenae, assembly GCA_020875895.1. Classification (NCBI taxonomy): domain Eukaryota; kingdom Metazoa; phylum Nematoda; class Chromadorea; order Rhabditida; family Aphelenchidae; genus Aphelenchus; species Aphelenchus avenae. Next base: position 37,838 of record JNEY01000140.1, on the reverse strand, counting down.
TTTTTAACTGAGATTTGATTCCAGTGGCTAGCGCGATGGCCGTCCAAAGCGCGGCCCAGACGCTAGTTCATTTTCAGCGGTTGGGCTTTGTCACTTACCGACGAGGCGGTAGTTGGTCTTAAGACCGCCAGGCGGGATCACTGTCTCCATGCCGCACTCGGGGCACTTGACGGAGTTTTCGTCATGTCCCTGCCCGGCATTTTCCGCAGTCGGATGCGCTGCAACGACGTTGTTCACGCATTTCTGGCAGACCGTGTGCCCGCAGCTGAGAAGCTTCGGTTCGTCGAAGACGTCGAGACAGACCGGGCACTCCAAGGTCTTGGCCAAATTCGCATCGTTGAGTTCCATTTTCTAAACGATAGTACTTTAGCTTCCGATATGCAACACGCCTACCTCAGCAGAAAGAATGTGCACACAAGTTTTATCAAACGTTGCCAGACTTATTTGTAGCGGACTATTTGCTAAAACAGTCTAACGAAAAGAGGACAGCTAAGTGTGACTATCGAATGATCTTGCATGCACGCATAGTTTTGCAAGCGCAGATCCTGCTAAAACAATTAAAAGTTAAAAAAAATTTTCTTATACGATTTAATCGCGTAAAACAGCGGACCAGAATAGGCCGAAAGCGGTTGCTGTTTCGGAATGTTACAGCAATCGGAGAATTCGTAATTCGACGAAAGGTTTGGCAAAGCGTCACGGGGACCGACGACAGGAATTCCGCGTCGGCTTCCTCCAGTCTTTGGCGTCAATAAATGGAAGGAATTCAGCAAAGAACGTCAAGAAAATTTCAAGTACTGCGGATAAACAAAAGTAAATTCACGTGCCGGATAATATTACCAAAAGTTCATACAGTGCGTAGCAGGAACATCGAAGCCACAAAATGTTGTTGCTAGAGCACGCAACTGCCTTGATTCACCTATTCGTCGCGCAATTTCAGTCTGCTAACAAACTAACAGCAGTTTTATTCGGCTTAAAAGAGCACGTGGGAATCAAAGTTTATTCAGCATCTCCTTCGACGCATTTTGCGAAGCGGCGAAACGTCGAAGATTCACACGATAAATGCGGAACTATTTCTGATTGCACCGTGAATGTGCGGCAACCAACCCTGTGGGGGGGGGGGCTGGGGGCCTGACCTTAGGGTAAGCGGGGGCCGGGACGGGCCGGGGGCAGCCGCAGTTCTGGCGGGGGGCGTGCGGGGGCGCAGATAAGCGGCAAAAGTAGTGGGAGGGGGCCCGGGCC